>JAAGEH010000037.1:1657810-1794783 GCA_011751065.1 Lasiurus cinereus | reverse complement strand
ATTTAAATTAAAAAACTATTTTTTTTCTTTCCTCCTCAATTGATTTTACCTTTTTAATTATTACATTTTTGTTTTCAATTAGTATTATTAGTACTACTATTTTACATTTTTGGAAAAAAAAGTGTCATTTTGTTTTCCCTTTATTTTACATCGGGATTAGAGTTCTACATTCTATTTTCATCTTTCCTTTAGCATAATTTTACTCTATCTCAACTCTACGTTTATGCCAACACTCTCCTCCTAACTTTCTCCATAACTTTTTTTGTTGTCTTGTTTTCTCTTTCCCTTTTCCAACTTTAGATTCTCTCTATTCTTTCTCTTTACCTGGTTAAAATTTCACCCCACTTATATATATAATTTCAAATCCCCTACTAAAAGTTCATACAAACCTCTCTTTTCTTTTCTTCACTATCCAAAAAGTTGTTTTTCTCTATGTCCTTTTGTTGCTGTTTGCCTGAAAGGTGATTATATCGATTTTTTGTACTTTTTTGGTGAGATTGTTTTACCTTATTCTACTTGTCTTATTTTTCTCTTTGTTTGCTTTGTTTTGGTTTCTTTTTAAGCTCTCTTTTCCCTCCCCTCCCTTGATACCAGTTGTTATTTGCAGTTTGTATTAATCTCCAGGTACTGGTTGCCGGCATTTGTTGGGATTAGTGACTGTTCTATTAGTGTTTTCTCCTGACATCTATATTGTGTTCCCCTTTTCTGTATTATTCTTTTTATTTTCTCTCTGACTTTTTTCTCCTTCTCTTTTGTTCTTCTTCTAATCCCTTTATATTTTTTATTTTATTTTATTTGTTAATTTGTTTTTTTTTTCTCCCTCTCACAATTTGATTTTGGCATTTCTTTCTTTTCTTTTTTCCTCATTTTCCTATTCTTTCTCTACTTACCCATAATTTGTCTTTCATTGCTGGTCACCTTATTTGTGATTATTAACATCCAGAATACATTTCTATTCAGGCCCTTGTGTGTTGTAACTGGTCGTGTTGTAGTTTGTGCCTTTCAATCAACGTAGGAGAGGGAACTACATAACCAGACACCCAGAGAAGAAAGATCATGGGGAGAAAAAGAAACAGCCCACATAAGACAGAAAGGCAAGTATCACCAGAAAAGGAAGTAAATGAAATAGAAGCAGAAATAAGCTTGCCAGAGAAAAAGTTCAGAGAAATGATCATAAGGTGGATGAAAAGAATGGAAGACAAAATTGACAATGTGAATAAGAGCCAGAGGATATGAAGAAGAACGAAGAGGTAATGAAGAAGAAGCAAGAAGAAATACATAAGCAAGAAGAAATGCAGAAGAACCTAGAAGAAATGCAGAATAATCAAGAAGAAATGAAAAATGAGATCACTGCTATAAAGAACTCAATAGAAAGCAACAAAAGTAGACTAAAAGAAGCAGAGGACCACATCAGTGAGCTAGAAGATACGGCAGGAAAAACTACCCAAGTACAGCAGCTTGTAGACTAAAAAGTTAAAAAGCAAGAGGAGAGCATAAGGGAACTTTGGGATAACAGGAAACAAAACAACATGCATAATTGGGGTTACAGAAAGAGTGGAAACTGGGCAAGGATTAGAGAACCTGTTTGAAGAAATAATAACTGAAAATTTCCCCAATATAGGAACGAAAAAACCCACACAAATCCAAGAAGCTCACAGAGTCCCAAGCAAAATGAGCCCCAACAAACCGACACCAAGGTACATTATAATTAAATTGGCAAACACCAAAGAAAAAGTAAGAATCTTAAAACAGCCAGAGAGAAACAGAAAGTTAGCTACAAAGGACTAAGGGAATACATTACCACAAAACTAGCAATGCAAGAAATGTTAAAGGGTCTGCTGTAATAAAAAGAAATAGGAAGCGAAGAAAGAACTTGGGGGTAAAGACGAAAAATGGCGACAGAAAAATAATTTTCAATAATAACTTTAAATATAAATGGATTAAATACTCCAATCAATACACATAGGAAAACTGATTGGATAAGAAAACATGATCCATATGTCTGTTGTCTGCAAGAAACACACCTCAAAAAAGGAGATGCACACAGACTAAGGGTGAAGGAATGGAAGATGGTATTTCAGGCAAATGGAAATAAAAAAAAGCAGGGGTTGCAATACATATATCTCACAAATTAGATCTCAAAGTGAAGAACATAACAAAAGATAAAGAAGGCCACTTCATAATAGTAAAGGCAACAATCGAACAAGAAGAAATAATTCTGGTAAACATATACACACCCGATATAGGAGCACCTAAATACATTAAAAAAAAAAACTCCTGGAGGACATTAAGAGAGAGATTGACAGCAATACAATCATAGTAGGAGACTTTAATACCTCACTGTCACCACTGGACAAATCCTCTAAACAAAAAATCAGCAAAGAAACATTAATCCTAAATGACTCACTACACCAGATGGAATTAATTGACATCTTCAGAACATTTCACCCCAAAGCCACAGATTATACATTCTTCTCTATTGCACATGCGTCATTTTCAAAGATAGATCATATGTTGGGTCATAAGACTAGTCTCTTCAAATTCAAGAAGATAGAAATCATATCAAGCATTTTCTCAGACCACAGTGGCATAAAACTGGAAATCAACTATAATAAAAACAAAATAAAGAAATCAAACACATTGAGACTAAACAGCATGCTATTAAACAACGACTGCATAACCAAAGAGATCAAGGAAGAAATTAAAAACATCATGCAACAAATGAAAATGACAGCACAACAATCCAAAATTTATGGGACACAATGAAAGCAGTCTTGAGAGGGAAGTACATAGCCCTACAAGCCTACTGCAAGAAACAGGAAACTATGGTAATAATATATCTAATCCTACAACTCAAAGAGCTAGAAAGAGAGCAACAAGAAAATCCCATTGTAAGCAGAAAGAAGAAAATAGTAAAGATCAGAGCAGAGATAAACAACATGGAGAACAAAGAAACAATTCAAAAGATCAACAAAAGCAAGAGCTGGTCCTTTAAAAGGGTATACAAGATTGATGGACCTCTAGTCAGGCTCCCCAAAAATCAAAGAGAGAAGTACTAAATAAACATAATCAGAAATGAAAGAAGAGAAATAACAACAGACGCCACCGAAATACAAAGGATTGTTAAAAAATACTATGAACAACACTAATCCAACAAATTGGACAACCTTCAAAAAATAAACATACATATTCCTAGAAAAATATAACATTCCAAAACTCAACCAGGAAGAATCTAAACATCTCAATAGGCCAATCACTATGGAAGAAATTGAAGCAGTTATCAAAATGCTTCCAGCAAATAAAAGCCCAGGACCAGATTGCTACAAAGGAGAGTTTTACCAAATATTCAAAGAAGAATTAAAACCTATCCTCCTCAGACTATACAAAAACATTCAAGAAGAAGGAACACTTCCAAACACCATCTATGAATCCAACATCACCCTAATAACAAAACCAGATAAAGACAACACAATGAAAGAGAATTATAGGCAAATATCTCTCATGAACCTAGATGCCAAAATCCTCAATAAAAGTCTAGCAAATCAAATCCACCAGTACATCAGAAAGATCATACACCATGACCAAGTAGGATTCATCCAAGGAATGCAGGGATGGTACTATATCATCTGCAAATCAATAAACGTGATACATCACATAGACAAATTGAGAGATAAAACACACATAGTCATATCAATTGATGCAGAAAAAGCATTTGACAAAATCCAACACCCTTTCTTGATAAAAACTCTCAGCAAAGTGGGAATAGAAGGCTCATACCTCAACATCATAAAAGCCATAAATAAGAAACCCACAGCTAACACCATACTCAATGGGCAAAGACTAAAACCATTTCCCCTAAGAACAGGAACAAGACAGGGATGCCAACTCTCACCTCTCCTGTTTGACATAGTACTGGAAGTATTAGCCATTGCAATTAGACAAGAAGAAGAAATAAAAGGCATCCAAATTGGAAAAGAAGATGTAAAGCTGTCCTTATTTGTAGATGACATAATACTGTACATAAAAAAACCGAAAGACTCCATCCCAAAACTAATTGACTTAATTAATGAATTCAGCAATGTAGCAGGATACCAAATTAATGCCAAGAAATCTGTGGCATTGCTATACACTAATAGTGAAATTACAGAAAGAGAGACTCAAAAAGAAATCCCATTTACCATCGCACCAAAAAAATTAAAATACCTAGGAATAAACCTAACTAAAGAGGTAAAAGACCTATATTTGGAAAAGTACAGGACACTGAAAAAAGAGATAGAGGAAGATGTAACAGATGGAAGAGCATACCATGCTCATGGAATGGGAGAATCAACATCATTGAAATGTCCATACTACCCAAAGCAATCTACAGATTCAATGCACTACCCATTAAAACACCAATGACATATTTCACAGACCTAGAAAGAATTTTTCAGAGATTCATCTGGAACAAAAAAAGACCATGAATAGCCACATGAATTCTGAGGAAGAAGAATAAAGTAGATGGGATCTCAATACCAGATTTCAATCTATATTACAAAGCATCTTTCTCAAAACAGCCTGGTACTGGCACAAGAACAGACATATAGACCAATGGATTAGAATAGAGAATCCAGATATCCACCGAAACCACTATGCTCAACTAATATTTTTCAAAGGAGGCATGAATACACAATGGAGCCAAGATAGCCTCTTCAATAAATGGTGTTATGAAAATTGGACAGATACATGCAGAAAAATGAAACTGGACCACCAACTTACACCAAATACAAAAATAAACTCAAAATGGATACAGGACTTAAACATTAGAAGGGAAACCATATAAATATTAGAGAAATCCACAGGCAGCACAATCTCAGATATATGCCAAAAGAACTTCTTCACTAATACTGCTACAAAGGCAATGGAAGCTAAAGAAAAAATAAACACATGGGACTACATCAAAATAAAAAGCTTCTGTACAGCAAAAGAAACCATCAACAAAACAACAAGAAAGACCACTGTATGGGAGAACATATTTGCAAATGTTATCACTGATAAAGGTTTAACCTCCTACATCTACAGCCAACTTATACAACTTAATAAAAGGAAGATAAAGGATCCAATAAAAAAGTGGGCAATGGACCTAAATAGACCATTTTGGAAAGGTGACAGAAGGAAGGCCAAGATACACATAAAAACATGTTCAAAGTCACTAATTATCCAAGAGATGCAAATCAAAACGACAACGCGATACCATCTTACACCTATTAGAATGGCAATCATCAACAAATCAACAAACGACAAGTGTTGGCTGGGATGTGGAGAAAAAGGAACCCTTGTGCACTGTTTGTGGGAATGCATACTGGTGCTGCCACTGTGGAGAACAGTATGGAGTTTTCTCAAAAAACTAAAAATGGAACTCCCATTTGACTCAGCAACCCCACTCTTAGTAATTTATCCCAAGAAATTACAAACACCAATCAGAAAGGATTTATGCACCCCTATGTTCATAGCAGCACAATTTACAATAGCTACAATTTGGAAACAGTCTAGGTGCCCGTCAGCTGATGAGTGGATCAGAAAACTGTGGAATATCTACACAATAGAATTCTATGCACCCATTAAAACGAAAAAACTCTTACCATTTTCAGCAACCTGGATGGAACTGGAGAGCCTTATGCTTAGTGAAATAAGCCAGTCAATGAAGCACCACATGATCTCACTCATTTGTGGATAATAAAGAACACTGTAAATTGATGAACAAACAAAAGGATAGATACAGAAGCAGTAAAGCATCAAACAGACTGTGAAATTATAGCAGGACTATTAAGGAGAGGTGGGGTAGATAAGAGATCAATCAAAGGACTTGTATCTATGCATATAAGCATAACCAATGAACATAGACACTGGAGGGTTGGGGTATGCCTGGGAGAGAGGGGAGGCAATGGGGAGATATGTATATATGTAACACCATTAAACAAAATAGGTAAAAAAATAAAATAAAAAATAAAATTTTTGCACAGCAAAAGAAACCATCAACAAAACAACAAGAAAGACCACTGTATTGGAGAACATATTTGCAAATGTTATCACTGATAAAGGTTTAATCTCCAACATTTACAGCCAACTTATAGAACTTAATAAAAGGTAGATACACGATTCAATAAAAATATGGGAACGGACCTATATAGATCCTTTTTGAAAGATGACAAAAGGAAGGCCAAGACACACATGAAAACATGTTCAAAGTCACTAATTATCTGAGAGATGCAAATCAAAACGTCAATGTGATACCATCTTATACTTGTCAGAATGGCAATCATCAAAAATCAATAAAGGAGATGTGTTGTCAAGGAGGCAGATAAAAAGGAACCCTTGTGCACTGTTGATTTGAATGCAGACTGGTGCAGCCACTGTGGGGATAAGTATGGAGTTTCCTCAAAAAACTAAAAATAGAACTGCCATTTGACCCAGCAATCCTACCTTTAGGAATATATCCTAAGAAAGTAGAAACACCAATCAGAAAGGATTGATGCACCCCTATGTTCACAGCAGCACAATTTACAATAGCTACTATTTGGAAACAGCCTAGATGCCTGTCAGCAGATGAGTGGATCAGAAAACTATGGTACATCTACACAATGGAATTCTATGCTGCCATTCAAAAGAAGGAATTCTTACCATTTGCTGCAACCTGGATGGAACTGGAGAGCCGTATGCTTAGTGAAATAAGCCAATCAGTGAAGGAGAAACACCACATGATATCACTCATTTGTGGATAATAAAGAACATTATAAACTGATGAACAAAAGGATAGATACAGAGGCAGTAAAGCATCAAACAGTCTGTAAAATTACAGCAGGAAGATTAAGGAGAAGTGGAGTAGATAAGAGATCAACCAAAGGACTTGTATGCATGCATATAAGAATAACCAACGAACACTAGACACTGGGGGTGGGGGTATACCTGGGAGGGGGGGTGGCAATGGGGAGATATGTATATATATGTAACACAAAAATAAAAAATTTTTAAAAATAGTGCAGAAATGTAAATGGATTAAATGCTCCAATCAAAAGACATAGGGTAACAGATTGGATAAGAATATATGACCTATATATTTGGTGTCTACAAGAAACCCACCTCACAAAAAAGATGCACACAGATTAAGGGTAAATGAAGATGGTTTTCCAGGCAAATGGAAATCAAAACAAAGCTGGGGTTGCAATATTTATATTTGACAAATTAGATTTCAATGTGAAGTACATAATAAGAGATAAGAAAGGCAATTTCATAATACTAAAGGGAGCAATACAACAAGAAGAAGTAACTCTGAAAAACATATAGGCTCCCAATAAAGGAGGACCCAAATATAAACTAAATACCTGGGGATATCAAGGGAGAGATTGTCAGCAATACAATCATAGTAGGAGACTTTAAAAATATATTTTATTGATTTTTTACAGAGAGGAAGGGAGAAGGATAGTTAGAAGCATCGATGAGAGACATTGATCAGCCACCTTCTGCACGCCCCCTACAGGGAATGTGCCTGCAACCAGGATACAAGCCCTTGAAAAGAATTGAACCTTGGACCTTTCAGTCCCCCGGCTGACACTCTATCCACTGAGCCAAACCGGTTTGGGCCATAGTAGGAGACTTTAATTCCCCACTATCACCACTGGACAAATCCTCTACACAAAAAAAATCATCAAAGAAACATCAATCCTAAAAATCTCTCCAGACCAGATGGAATTAATTGACATCTTCAGAATATTTCACCCCAAAGCCACAGAATATACATTCTTCGCAAGTGCACATAGGTCATTTTCAAATATAGACCACAAATTGGGTCATAAGCAAAGACTCTTCAAATTAAAGAAGATAGAAATCATATCAAGTATTTCTGAGATCTCAGTGGCAAAAAACTGGAAATCAACTATAATGAAAACATTCCAAAGAAATCAAACACATGGACACTAAACAGCATGCTATTAAATAACGACTGGGTAACCAGAGAGATGAACTAAGAAATAAAAAACATCATAGCAACAAATGGTAATGAAAACACAACAAAACAAAATTTATGGGACACAGTAAAAGCGGTCTAAAAAGAGAAGTTCATAGCTCTACAAGCCTACTTCAAAAAACAAGAAACAATGGTAATAAATTACCTACCTCTACAAATCAGAGCTAGAAAAAAAGCAACAAGAAAAACCCAGTGTAAACAAAAGGAAGGAAATAGTAAAAACAACATAGAGACAAAAGAAAGAATTCTAAAGATCAACAAAACCAAGAGCTGGTTCTTTGAAAGGATAAACAAGATTGATGGATCTCTAGCCAGGCTCACCAAGAAGCAAAGAGAGAAGACCCAAATAAATAAAATCTGAAATGACAGAGGAGAAATAAAAACAAACTCCTCTCAAATACAAGATTGTTAAAAAAAATACTATGAACAACTATATTCCAACAAACTAGACATCCTGCTGGAAATGGACATATTCCTGGAAAAATATCACCTTCCAAAACTCAATCAGGAAGAATCTAAACATTTCAATAGGCCAAAAATTATGGAAGAAATGGAAACCATCATCAAGAAGCTTCCAGCACACAAAAGCCTGGGACCAGATGGCTACACAGGAGAGTTTTACCAAACATTCAAGGAAGAATTAAAACTTATCCTCCTCAGACTACTCCAAAAAATTCAAGCAGAAAGAACACTTCCAAACACCTTCTATAAAGCCAACATCACCCTAATACCAAACACAGATAAAGACAACACAATTACAGAGAATTATAGGACAATATCCCTCGTGAACATAGATGCCAAAATCTTCAATAAAATTCCAGCAAATCTGATCCAGCAGTACATCAAAAGGTCATATACCATGTCCAAGTAAGATTTATCCCAGGAATGCAAGGATGCTGCAATATCCACAAATCAATAAATGTGATACATCACATAAACAAATTGAGAGATAAAAATCACATGGTCATATCAATTGAAGCAAAAAGCATTTGACAAAATCCAACACTCTTTCTTGATAAAAACTCTCAGCAAAGTGGGAACAGAACGAACATACATTAACATCATAAAAGCCATATATGATAAATCCACAGCTAACATCATACTCAATGGGCAAAAACTAAAACCATTTCCCCTAAGAACAGGAACAAGACAGGGATGCCCACTCTCACCTCTCCTGTTTGACATAGTACTGGAAGTATTAGCCATTGCAATTAGACAAGAAGAAGAAATAAAAGGCATCCAAATTGGAAAGAAGAAGTAAAGCTGTCCTTATTTGCAGATGACATGATACTGTACATAAAATACCCACAGGACTCCATCCCAAAACTAATTGACTTAATTAATGAATTCGGCAATGCAGCCGGATACAAAATTATTGCCAAGAAATCTGTGGCATTTCTATACACTATTAGTGAAATTACAGAAACAGAGACTAAAAAAGCAATCCCATTTACCATCGCACCAAAAAAAATTAAGATACCTAGGAATAAACCTAACTAAAGAGGTAAAAGACCTATATTTGGAAAACTACAGGACACTGAAAAAAGAGGTAGAGGAATGTGTTAACAGATGGAAGAGCATACCATGCTCATGGATTGGGAGAATCAACATCATTGAAATGTCCATACTACCCAAAGCAATCTACAGATTCAACGCACTACCCATTAAAATACCAACGACATATTTCACAGACCTAGAAAGAATTCCTCATATATTCATCTGGAACAAAAAACAACCACGAATAGCCACATCAATCCTGAGAAAGAAGATTAAAGTAAGTGGGATCTCAATACCAGATTTCAAGCTATATTACAAAGCAACTGTTCTCAAAATAGCCTGGTACCTGCACAAGAACAAACATATAGACCAATGGAATAGACAGAGAATCCAGATATCGACCCAAACCACAATACTCAATATTTGACAAAAGAGGCATGAATATACAATGGAGCCAAGATACCCTCTTTAATAAATGTTATTGGGAAAATTGGAAAGATATATGCATAAATAAAAATAAACCACCAACTTACACCATACACAAAAATAAATTCCAAATGGATACAGGACTTAAACGTAAGATGGGAAACCATAAATACTAGAGGCATCCACAGGCAGCACAATCTTAGACATAAGTTGAGGGAACTTCTTCACTGATATTGCCCCAAGGGCAATGGAATCTAAAGAGAAAATAAACAAATGGGACTACATCAAAATAAAAAGTTTTTGCACAGCAAAAGAAACCATCAACAAAACAACAAGAAAGATCACTGCATGGGAGAACATATTTGCAAATGTTATCATGATAATAGTTTAATCTCCAACATCTAGAGCCAACTTATACAACTTAATAAAAGATATATGATCCAATATAAAAATTGACAACGGATCTAAATAGAATCTTTTCAAAAGAAGACAGAAGGAAGACAAAGAGACAAATGAAAACATGCTCAAAGTCACTAATTATTGGAGAGCTGCAAATCAAAACGACAATGCCACCATCTCACACCTGTCAGAATGGCAATCATCAACAAATCAACAAATGACAAGTGTAGGCGAGGATGCGGAGAAAAAGGAACCCTTGTGCACTGTTGGTGGGAATGCAGACTCGTGCAGCCACTGTGGAGAACAGTATGGACTTCTTCAAAAAACTAAAAATGGAACTCCCATTTGACCCAGCAATCCCACTCTTAGGAATATATCCTAAGAAAGTAGAAACACCAATCAGAAAGGATTGATGCACCCCTATATTCACAGCAGCACAATTCACAATAGCTACAATTTGGAAACAGCCTAGGTGCCCCTCAGCAGATGAGTGGATCAGAAAACTACGGTACATCTACCCAATGGAATTCTATGCTGCCATTAAAAAGAAGGAATTTTTACCATTTTCAGCAACCTGGATGGACCTGGAGAGCCGAGAGCCGTATGCTTAGTGAAATAAGCCAGTCAATGAAGGAGAAGCACCACATGATCTCACTCATTTGTGGATAATAAAGAACATTGTAAACTGATTAATAAAAGGATAGATACAGAGGCAGTAAAGCATCAAACAGACTGTCAAATTATAGCAGGAAGATTAAGGAGAGGTGGGGTAGATAAGAGATCAATCAAAGGATTTGTATGCATGCATAGAAGCATAATCAATGAACATAGACACTGGGGGCTTGGGGTATGCCTGGGAGGGAGGGGGGTAATGGAGAGATATGCATACATGTAACACAAAAAAATAATGAATAAATAAATAAATAAATAAATAAATAAATAAATAATAAAATAAAATAAAGAAGGGAAGCACAAATAAGAAAACCAGGCATATTTTTTTATATATTTTATTGATTTTTCACAGAGGAAGGGAGAGAGATGGAAAGTTAGAAACATCGATGAAAGAGAGATATCGATCAGCCGCCTCCTGCACACCCCCTACTGGGGATGTGCCTGCAACTAATGTACATGCCCTTGACCGGAATTGAACCTGGGACCTTTCAGTCCGCAGGCCCACGCTCTATCCACTGAGCCAAATTGGTTTCGGCAACCAGGCATATTTGAAATTAGAAAACTTGTGATCATTTGTATTCTCCCAATTGATTGACACTAGAGTTTAGTAGAAAAACTAAAGCCCAAGAAAACTTGAAAACTTGTTAAAGCCCTTCACTGAAATTTACTCATAGGTGTATAGTAAAAAGGGCAAGGATTATGAATAAAATAAACAAACAAAATAGAAACAGACTCATAGATACAGAGAACACATTGACAGCTGTCAGAAGGATGGGAGTTGGGGGCTGGGGTAGAAGGGTGAAGGGATTAAGCAAAAAATACACACACAAAAAAAAAACCTAATATGCATACATATTAGCATAACCAATAGAAACAGTTACTGGGGCAATTGGGGCTTGTCCTGGGGAGAGGGGAATGGGAAAAGGGGGGGGGGGTCAATTGGGGAAAAAGGAGTCATATGTAATACTTCAAACAATATATACATATATAAAACTCATAGACACAGACAACAGTATGGTGATTACCAGAGGGAAAGGGGCATAGGAGCGGGTAGAAGAGGGTAAAGAGGGAATAAATGGTGATGATGGAAGAAGATTTGAGCTGGGGTGGTAAACACACAATACAATATACATATTATAGAGTCGCACACCTGAAAACTGTATAATTTTATTAACCAATGTTACCCCTACAAATTCAATAAATTAAAAAAAACACAGAAAAATATGAAAGGGCAAGTATTATCTACTGAGAAAACCACAGCTTCAGTTGCATGTGTCCGAACCTGAGCTCTGATGGACAATTTGTTCCACGTTAGTGGTGGGGTGACAAGACTCAGATGAAATATCTTAATATTGCATCCTTGTGGGATTTCATGCCCACAAAAAGATATTTTAGAAAAGGTGGTTTGTTTAGTTATAAAATTACATACATCTATTTCTAAAACTTCAGAATAATATTTTAATGCAAATACTTACAAAAGAAAGGGGAACTGAAAAATATACCATCAGAATGGGAGGTTAACATACCCTACTTAATAATTACTGATCATACAAGCAGATAAAAATGTGTAAATATATAAACAAGTTGAACAAAACAATAAGTTTGATATAATGAGCATATGTAGAATTATACATTCAAGTGAATATGTCCTATTTATAACCAAATCCTATAGATTAGGAGATAATAATAAATGAGCATTAATACTAACACTAACATAGCTAGTTTTCACAAAGGGGTGGAGAGAGATATCACAAATTATTTTAAATTCTGAAGACCAGTTTTTAAAATGAGAAGCTAAGCCAAATTGATAGGAATCATGAATTAATGAATATAGAGGTGTAAAACAGACTTGGGTTCAAATCTTAGCTCTTCTATTTATTAGTTATATGTCCTTAGACAAGGGCCTACAATATAAAAATATTATATATAGAATATATAGAATATGGAATTCCTTGTAAGAATAGTATTTACCTTTAAAATAATTGTTGTGGCTTCCAAAATGGAAACTGATCTGAATCAAAAAAATACCCAATAGCCCTGGCTGGTGTGGCTCATTTGGTTGGAGTACTGTCCCATGCACCAAAGGGTTGCAGGTTCAATTCCAGGTCAGGGTACATACTAGGTTGCGGGTTTGATTCCCAGAAGGGACACATATGGGAGGCAACTGATGGATGTTTCTCCCTCACATCCGTGTTTCTCTCTCCCTCTTCCTACCTCTCAAAAGAAAAAAAAACAAACCACCACCACCAAATAATGTTCCTGCACTAGCAGCAAATTACACAGATATTGCTTTGTTTACACACATGGGTATCCCTCCCTCTTCCAAACATGCAGAACACATATAAATGTGAAAAATCGTGATATTTATGCTCAAACTAGAATCTTCTACCAGATGTGACCTCCTTGAGGACAACCACTGTATCTGGACTTTATACTCCCAGGAGCTTGTTTAGCAATGTCTGAAACACAATATGAATTCAATTAATGTTTACTGAACGTCTTTATCTGAAGAGTGGTAATAGAGTTGAGAGAAAGGTGGTTTTGTTTTCCTGAGGAGTTATGAGTTAAGAGCATGGACTCTAGAGCCAGACTGCTTGAATTTGAATCCCAACTTTGCCATTTACTAACTGTATAACTTGGGCAAATTACTAAACCTTTCAGTGCCTCAAATTTCTTATTTATAAGGTGAAAATAATAACATGGTTTGTTATAAAGATTAAATGTATTTTAAAAATATGTAAAGTTCTTAGAGTAATATGAATACAGAGAAGGCTAAGTGTTAGCTATTTTTATTTTGTCAGTTTTTACATGTGCATTTGCACTTTAAGATGTAACTGGGTCTTGCATAATGACATTTATTTCCTCTTAAAGAATACAGATATCCCTAACCAGTTTGACTCCATGGATAGAGCATCAGCCTGTGGATTGAAAGGTCCCAGGTTTGATTCCGATCAAGGGCATGTACTTTGGTTGTGGGCACATCCCCAGTAGGAGGTATGCAGGAGGCAGCTGAATCTATGTTTCTCTCTCATTGATGTTTCTAACTCTCTATCCCTCTCCCTCTCCCTTCCTTTCTATAAAAAACCCATATATCATATATATAAAAGAATACAGATGAATTATAACTGCATTTAGACACTATTTAAAGTTTCAGGCATTTTTAAGTGAAAATCTAAGCTTTAGACAATTTTAGGGATAACAGAAGAATTTCAGAAAAAGTGATACATGCTCAAGAGTAAAACAACTGAACATGTATTAAATTACTCCTCTAACCTCAGAAGTAGTAATTATGTGATTATTTTTGCATATAAATTATATTGGATTATCGGTTATATCCCACCAAAGTGATGTAATAAAAGCATTTTACTGTTTGGGCCAAGGACAAAGGACAATGGACAATTTTGGTAAATTTACACCTCACTGAACATGAAAAAGTGAACTGGACTCTTTCAAAGACATTCATTTAACCATTAAGCCCTGAATTAAACTGTTATTATTAAGCAAATGATACTATGTTTTACATACAAACTGATTAGTGATGTGTGAAAATAAATACTGCTGGGTGTCAGATTTTATATACCTTTGAATATAGATATTTAGAACTGATCTAGCTATGTCAAGAAGCCTGATGGTGTCCACAATTTTGAAAGATTAAAATTGAAATTGGACTACAAATTATGACTAGTCATGAAAATTTGGGGTTATAAAATGTTAATTGACTTCTACTTCTGGCCATGATGGAGCCAAAAAAGAATGTATTTCCACCCTGCGGGGAACAAGACTTCTTCCCCCTGTCCTAAAATGGATAAAATACATGAAACTGGTGGTTTCCAAGACACTGAACATCAGACAATAAAGGAATGTGATACCTGAGAGACAGAAAACAAATAGGGTGAGCCCTCTTAATTTTCCAGGCTCACTGCCTTGGGACAGTTTACAGGCCATTGTGCAGGGAAGAGTGTAGGCAGAGTCTGGAGAACTCCGTGAGTTGAGGTGACAGAGCTGAGAGTATAGGAAAACCCAGGTGGTTACAGTTCATAGGAGAATGAGAACCATACAAAGACAAATCTTCAGAGAGCTGCAGAGGTCTCCCTGGAGTATTTAGCAAAGGACTGATCAGTGCATGACATGCCTGAGGATATTACCCTGAACCAGGGAAAGAATCACTTATAAAATGACTCAAAAAACAGAGACTGTCATTCACACAGGTCCAAGAGTACTGCCTGTTCCAGCAGCCAAAACTTGAAATCTTCATGATTCACAGGGCACTAGGCAGAGTACTCAGAGAGTCTTGCCTGGGTAATGGGAAATAATTAGCCCTAAACTGTGAACTCCTTTGGTCCTACCTAACAAATCTAAACAGCAAAGCCTGAAAGGATCATTCTGTTTCTAAATATGTCAAATTCATCCTAGAACAAAGCTCAAGAATATGTATAGTAATATAAAAATATATGGCACCCATTGTGGTAAAATTGACAATATCTGGTACCCAATAAAAAATTAACAGGTATGCAGAAAAGTATAGTCCATGATGAGGAGAAAAAGCAATAAAAAACTGAGCAATAACTGACACAAATGTTAGAATTAGCAAACAATGTCATTAAAATATTTATTATAACTGCATTCCATATTTCAAAATAATAAAGACATGAAAAATATTTTAAAAGCCCCAAATCAAACATAGAGATAAAAACTGAGGAAACATACATAGAATGAGCTCTGGCTGGTTTTGCTCAGTGGGTAGAGTACTGGCTTGGGGACTGAACGGTCCTGGGTTCAATTCTAGTTAAGGGCACATACCTTGGTTGCAGGCTCGATCCCTGGCCCTGTTCGGGGCATATGCAGGAGGCAACAACCATCGATGTGTCTCACATAGATGTTTCTCTCTCTGTGTCTACCCTCCTCCTTTCCACTCTTTCTAAAAAAAAATCAATGGAAAAATATCCTCGGGTTAGGATTAACAAAAACAATTTTTTAATTTAAAAAATACACAGGATGAGATTAACATCAGATTACTCATAATTATAGAAAAACTTAGTGAACTTGGAAACATAGCAATATAGGGTGTCCCCAAAAATGTATACACACTTAACAGTTCAATTGATGCTTCTTTCTTTTCAGATTTAACCCAATGGAATTAATTATTCAAAGTGTGTATACATTTTTGAGGACATCCTGTAGAAACTATCCATAAAACAGAAAGAAAAAAGACTGAAAAAGGAGATCAGCACTAATGAGTTCTGTAACAACTTTAAGCTGCATAATGTGCATGTAATTGAAGTCACTAAAGGAAATGGGGAGAATGAAAAAATATTTGAGTAAATAATGGCCAAAATTTTTCTAAGTTTGATGACCATTATAAACTCACAGATCCAGCAGCTCAATCAATTTCATGCACAAGACTATAAAGGAAACTACACTACATGGCATATAATAGTCAAATTGCTTAAAACCAAAGATTAAGAGAAAATCTTAAAAGGAACCCCAGGGAAGGAGGTCATTATATACAGTGGAACAAAGATAGTGATTAAAGCAAATTTATCACTGAAAACAATGCAAATGAGAAGATAGTGGAAGACCTCTAAAATACTGAAAGGAAAAAAAAACAAAACTAACAACTTAGAATTCTAAGCCCAGTGAAAAAATTAACAATGGAAGTAAAATACAGACTTTTCAAACATGCAAAAGTTAAAATAGTTAATTACCAGCAGACCTGTACTATAAGTATATCAAAGGAAGTACTTCAGGCAGAAAAAAAATAACACCAGGTAGAAATATGGGTCTACATAAAAGAATGAAAAACACATGGAATGGTAATTATATTTATAAAATATTTTTTGCTCTAAGCAGTCTATTATATCTTAAAGGCTATTTAAATAACATTTTGAGATTCAAAGCATATGTAGAACTAAGTTTGAAAACTTACAAAACCCTATTTTAAGATTTATTCTAAATCTATAGTAGTCAAGTGAGTATGGCATTGACATACAGATAGACAAATAGATCAATGGAACAGAATAGAATCCAGAAGTAAATCATTATTTTTAGTATAGTCACTTCATTTTTCATAAAAGTACAAGGAAATTTAATGGAGTGAAGAAATGACAGTCTTTTCAACAAATGGAGCTAGAAAAACTGAATATCCATATGCAAATAAATGCAAACACTTCCTAATATGTCACTTAAAACATGATCCAAAACTGGATAAATTGGACTTAATTAAATGTAAAAACTTCTACTCTTTGAAAGGTTATAAAAATAAATAACGACAAGCAATAAGGTGGAAGAAAATATTTCAAAATAGTATATCTGATAAGGCCCTGCATGCAGAATATAGAAAGAACTCTAGAAACTCTATAATGTACACACTGGCCAGTGTGCCAAATGGTTAGTATTGCCCTGCACACTGAAAGGTTGCAGGTTTGATTCTGGTCAAGTGCACATACCTGAGTTGCAGATTTGATCCCTGATCCCCAGTCCTGGTCAGGCACATGCAGGAGGTAACCATTAAATGTGTCTCTCTTAAATCTCTCACATCTCTCTCACCTCTTTTTTTTTCTCTCTCTCTCCCTTCTTCCCTCCCTCCCTTTTACTTCTCTAAAAATATCAATGGAAAAAATATTCTCTAGTGAGGATTAACAACAATAAAAACTCTATAATTTAATAAAAAGATGGACACACGATCTGAACAATTAACATCAACAGAAGATATATTAATAGCAAAATAATCACATGAAAAGATGCTCAAGATCATTAATCATTAGAGAAATGCAAACTAAAACTACAATGAGATATTTCTACCCTTTATTAGAATGGCTAAAATTAAAAATATACCAAATATTACCCAGTATTTAGAGCGACTGGAACTCTAAGACACTATAGTGGAAATGTAAAAATGCTACAATCATATTAGAAAACAGTTTGGCACTTTCTTAAAAAGTTAAGCATATATCTCATATGACTCAATCTTCTCACTTTTAGGAATTTACCTAAGGAAAGCAAAAGCACATGCCCATACAAAGACTTGCATATAAACACTAATAATAGCATTATTTGTAATAGCCAAAAAATGGAAACAACTTAAATGCCTGTCAAGTGGTAAATGGATTTAAAAAAACTACTGTGGTATATTTGTTGTATTTTGATACAATGGAATACTTCTCAGCAACAGAAGGGAGTGAACTACTGACACACAGAAAATAATGACTGTAACTTCAAAATAATTATGCTGACTGAAAAAAGTCAGACAAAAAGAACACATACTACATAATTTCATTTATATAAAACTCTAGAAAATGCAAACTAATTTATAGTGACAGAAAATAGATCAATGGTTGCAGGGGGATATAATACAGAGAGGGACAGGAAGGAAAGGAATGGCACAAGGAAACTTTCGAAGGGGATGGATATTTTCACTACCTTGATTTTGGTGATGGTTTTGTGGTATTTACAGACATCAAAATTTATCAAATTGTATACTTTAAGTAGAGGCCCGGTGCACAAAATTCATGCATGGGGGCAGGGTGTCCCTCAGCCCAGCCTGTACCCTCTCCAACCTGGGACAGCCCTCTCACAATCTGGGACTGCTGGCTCCTAACCCTGCTCACCTGCCTGTCTGCCTGATTGACTCTAACTGCTTCTGCCTGCCAGCCTGATCACCCCCTAACTGCTTCCCTGCTGGCCTGATTGACACCTAACTGCTCCCCTGCTGCCCCGATCACCCCCAACTGCCCTCCCCTGCTGGCATGGTTGCCCCCAACTGCCCTCCCCTGCAGGCCTGGTCGCCCCCAACTGCCCTCCCCTGTCAGCCTGCTCACCCCCAACTGCCCTCCCCTGCTGGCCTGGTTGCCCCAAACTGCCCTCCTCTGCTGGCCTGTTCACCCCTAACTACCCATACCTGCTAGCCTGATCACCCACAACTACCCTCTCCTGCTGGCCATCTAGTGGCAGCCATCCTGTGATATGAGGGTGTCACACAAGGAAGCAACAACCACATAGGCTTTTATTAGTATAGATTATACACAATTTATTGTATGTAAATTATACCTCAATTAATTGGTTTTTAAATTCAGATTAAATGTAACTAATCATTATTATAATCAGAAGTTTTATAATCTCAGAATACCTATAAGGCAGTAGGGGACTTTAAATGCATTCAAGTAATAAAATGTTGTTTTGTGTCAAAGGTGGGTTTTCTTCCATAGATAATAACTAAGGCAGAGTAGATTTGAAAATATTCCCATTATTATTTTAATTGAAGTATAATTGGCATGCATTATATTAGTTCCAGGTTATACCCTAATGATTAAATATTTGTATATACTGCAAAATGATCACCACAAAAAGTCTAGTTATTATCCATAATTACAAAATGTTTTTCTTGTGATGAGAATTTCTAAGATTTACTCTCTTAAGCAACTTTGAGATACGCAATATAGTATAACTTAACTATAGTAGCCATATTGTACATTACATCCCCTGATTTATAATTGGAGTTTGTACTTTTTTACTCCCTTCACTCATTTTGCCAATCCCCATCCTCCACCTCTGGCAATCACCAATCTGTTTTCCATATCTGTGACCTTGGCTTTTTATGCTGAGTGAAATAAATCAGACAGAGAAAGACAAATACTGCAAGATCTCACTTACCTGTATAATCTATAAAAAAAGTTTCCATTATTACTTAATGTTGTTGCCTAAAATATGTGTTTTATTTTCTCATTCTTCCAAATGAGCAATTTCAGGGAGTTTTCAACCATTTGTTTAAAATATGAAAAAGCAGGAAGATGGAACAGCATCAAAATGTCTAATTATTTACTGGAACTATAATATGAGTACAATTATTTAGTGAGTACAATTATTTAGTGAGTACATCCAACAATGCACTTCTTTTATTTGTAGATGTATATGTTTTGGGAGGTATCTTTCTCAGCTATCACAGTCACTAAAATAAAGTATAAAAATAAATAGAACTTAGAATGAGACCTTCAAAGAGCTGTATTACAAATCAAGATATTGTTTAAGTGAAACATGTAATGTCACTGCTGTCATTGAAATGAGACCCAAAGTTATTATAATATTAACAAATATTAAAATTAATTGTATATAGTATTCATTTCATCTTTCATCTTTTTTATTTCATTTTTGTGAGTGCTTTATAATATATACTATTACCACAGTGGTAAATATATTGTTTAAAAATAAACCTATGTATATGTGAGTTGATAAAAATTTTTGGAGGTAAGGGAGAGTGACCAAAAAGTTGGAAAACCCTTTGCTTAAAGGAAGGAAAAAGAAAACAAACCAGTCTTACAAATTGCCATATGTTATCATGATTCTGCTTGCCTAAAGTTATAATGTATATCAATTAGGAAAGAATAAATCATTCTGATGAATGTAATGGAGTTGCCCTAATGCAAGTAGAGCAGGATAATAAGGATTTGTACTGCCATAAGATATATTCCAAAGTGGACTCTATTAACTAATTGTGACCAAGTCAATTGCAATATCTGAAGCAGACCAATCAATCTAAAGTACTGTCAGAATTAATACCTATTATGTATGTGAGTTTCTAAAACATGGGTAAACCATAGCACTAAAGGCTAAAAAAATCCAGCCCCCTTTGGGGAAAAAACTAATTATTTGAAAATCAATTTATTTCTTTAATTTTGAATTTATTGGGATGTCATCCTATATAATAAAGAGTAGCATGCAAATTGACCATCACTCCAACACACAAGATGGCCACCCCCACGTGGACACAAGATGGTCGGTAGGGGATGGCAGTTGTGGGCGATCAGGCCAGCAGGGGAGGATAGTTGGGGGTGACTGAGCCAGTAGGGGAGGGCAGTTGGGGGCTACCAGGCCTGCAGGGAGGGAAGTTAGGGATAACCAGGCCAGCAGGGGAGAGCAGTTAGGGGCAGTTGAGTTGGCAGGGAAGGGTAGTTAGAGGAGACCAAACTGGCAAGGAAGGGTAGTTGAGGGTGACCAGGCTGGCAGGGGAGGGCAGTTAGGGGTGACCATGGTGGCAGGCAAGGGCAGTTAGGGGTGACCAGGCCAGCAGGGGAGGGCAGATAGGGGCAATTGGACTGGCAGGGGAGCAGTTAGGCATTGATCAGGCCGGCAGGGGAGCAGTGAGTGGTTGACTAGGCTGTCAGAGGAGTGGTTAGGGTTGATCAGGCTGGCAGGCAAAAGTGGTTAGGGGCAATCAGGCAGGTAGGCAGGCAAGTGGTTGGAAGCAAGCAGTCCTGGATTATGAGAGGGATCCCAGATTGGAGAGGGTGCAGGCTGGGCTGAGGGACACCCCCGGCCCCGTGCATGAATTTTGTGCACTGAGACTCTAGTTGGTTAATAAAATTATGTAGGTTTCAAGTATACAATTTACAATACATCATCTATATATTTCACTGTGAGTTTATCATACCAATTCAAGCCTCCTTCCATCACCATCTATTCCTTCTTTACCCTAAAAGAGAGTGGATTTTAGAGCATGGAAAACTGAGACAAAATACAAATTATTTGTCTGCAAACTTAAAAAAAAAGTCTCCATGTTAAAAAAAAAAGTTTCTAGGACATAAAAATCCTAGAAGAAAACATAGGCAGTAAAATCTCTGACATTTTTTTATATTACCTCAGGCAAGGGATACAAAAGAAAAAATAAGCAAATGAGACTACATCAAACTAAAAAGGAAACCTTAAACAACAGGAAAAGATAATCAACTGAATGGGGAAACATATTCACCAATGACACATCTATAAGGGGTTAATATCCAAAATTTATAAAGAACTCAGAGAGCTCAACACACACACACAAAAAAAAATCCAATTAAAAATGGGCAATAGAGCCCTAGCTGGTTTGGCTTACTGTAGAGAGCATCAGTCTGCAAACTGAAGAATCCCGGGTTCAGTTCCAGTCAAGGGTACATGCCCGGGTTACAGGCTCGATCTCCAATACAGGAGGCAGCTGATCAATGACTCTCCTCATTAATGTTTCTATCTCTCTCTCCCTCTCCCTTCTTCTCTGAAATCAATAAAAAATATTTTTAAATGGGCAAAGGACATGAATAGACACTTTTCCAATGAAGACATACAAATGGCCAATAAACAGAAAAATATGCTCAAGTCACTAATCATCAAATTAAGATCACAATGAGATATAACTTCAAATATGTCAGAATGGCTATCAACAAACAAGTGTTAGTGAGGATGGGGAGAAAAGGGAACTCTTGTGCACTGTTGGGAATGCAAATTGGTGCAGTCACTATGGAAAGCAATATGGAGTTATCTCAAAAAATTGAAAATGGAACTGCCTTATAACACAGTGATTCCACTTCTGGGACTATCTCTGAAGAAACTAAAAACACTGATAAAAAGAATATATGCACCCCTACATTTATTATATCACTATTTATAACAATCAAGATTTGGGCTGAAACTAGTTTGGCTCAGTAGATAGACCGTCGGTCTGCGGACTGAAAGGTCCCAGGTTCGATTCCAGTCAAGGGCATGTACCTTGGTTGCGGGCACATCCCCAGCAGGGGACGTGCAAGAGGCAGCTGGTCGATGTCTCTCTCTCATCGATGTTTCTAACTCTCTATCCCTCTCCCTTCTTCTCTGTAAAAAAATCAATAAAATATATATTAAAAGAAAAGATTTGGAAGCAGCCCAAGTGCCCATCCCTAGATGAGTAGATAAAAAAGCTATGGTACATTTACACAATGGGATGCTACTCGGCCATAAAAATAGAAGGAAATCTTACCTTTTGCTACAGCATGGGTGGACCTGGGGATTATCATGATAAATGTAATAAATCAGTAAGAGAAAGACAAATACCATATGATTTCACTCCTATGTGGAATCTAATGAACAAAATAAATAACAAACAAAAAATAGAAACATACTCATAAATACAGAGAACATAATGACAGCTGTCAGAGGGGAGGGGTGTTGGTGGCTGGGTGAAAAGGGTGAAGGTCACTCAGAAAAAAAAGTCTCATAAGCACAGACAAATAGTATGGTGATTACTAGAGGGAAAGGGGGTTGGGAGAAGGTAGGAGACAGAAAAGGAGGATAAATGGTAATGGAAGGATACTTGACTTTGAGTAGTGAACACACAATACAAATACAGATGATGTATTGTACAATTGTATACCTGAAACCTATATAATTTTATTAACCAATGTTATCCCAAACAATTCAATAAAAATTTTAAAATGGCCCTAATCAGTTTGGCTCAGTGGATAGAGCGTCAGTTTGTGGACTGAAAGGTCCCAGGTTCAATTCTGGTCAAGGGCATGTACCTTGGTTGCAGGCACATCCCCAGAAGGGAAGTGTGCAGGAGGCAGCTGATCGATGTTTCTCTCTCATCGATGTTTCTAACTCTGTATGCCTCTCCCTTCCTCTCTGTAAAAAAATCAATAAAATATTTTTTTTAAAAAACATATAAAACTTTAGAAAAGGAAAAGAAAGTTTCCATGGATGCAGTATTCCCCAGATACCTTTGTTTGGATCCAGTAACTTATGCACAAAGGTATCCACTAATAACATCTTGTTTATTTATTCATTTATTTATTTATCATTAATCCTCACCCAAGGATATTTTCCACTGATTTTTAGAGAGAGAGAGAGCGAGAGAGAGAGATGAGAGAGACACACCAATGGCTGCCTTCTACACTAGCCCCCAGCTGTGGCTAATGATCAAATCTGCAACCTAGGTATGTACCCTTGACTGGGAATCGAACCAGGGACCCTGCAACCTTTTGGTGTGTGGGCTGATGCTCTAACCACTAAGTACACCGGCTAGGACTGATATATTTTGGTTGATGACAGCTGAGTAAGCATGCAACATTGCTACAGTCAATAAAATTGATATTGAAAATTAGGTTGGTTATTTTGTCAACTCTTCATTTCAATATTAAGGTGGTGTCCTTCCAAAAAAATTCTAAATATGTTTATTAAAATGTGTCTATCTTAGATTTCTAATCAAGGTCACTCAGACAAATTTAATGTAGATTCTAATTACAAAGCTATTAAATCTGGTTTCTCGGATCTATCCAAGTTCTCTTTGGATACGGACCCCCTTCCATCATCCAAGCCACTTGCAGCTCCTGGATTAAATAATGTAAATGTATCTGGCTTCAAAGATTCTTCTATAAAACCTCCCTCTGCTGTCCTTGCAGTTATCTCTACATGTGGTTTCAGGTCTTCAAAACCCTACTTCTTTCACTGTCCTGGAGTTCTGTATTGAACTGTTTACAAAATTAGTTCTGTAACTGTTTACATAATGTTCATTAGTTAGAAGGGCCAACTATGTGCTAAGTGTTGTGCTAGTTCAGTGGTCGGCAAACTCATTAGTCAACAGAGCCAAATATCAACAGTACAACGATTGAATTTTCTTTTTGAGAGCCAGATTTTTTAAACTTAAACTTCTTCTAATGCCACTTCTTCAAAATAGACTCACCAATGCTGTGGTATTTTGTGGAAGAGCCACACTCAAGGGGCCAAAGAGCTGCATGTGGCTCACGAGCCGTGGTTTGCCACTCTGTTGACTAATGAGTTTGCCAAACACTAGACTAGACTAAATGTTACCATGTAGTTGGAAACTGAAAATTAGTCAATTATGGCATATTGTGTGCAAAGAGGTAAAGGGTAATAGAGCATTGACCCACGCACTGAAGGGTCCCGGGTTCGATTCCCAGTCAAGGGCATGTACCTGGGTTGCAGGTTTGATCCCCAGCCCTGATCAGGACAGGTGCAGGAAGCAACCAATAGATGTGTCTCTCTCTCATTGATCTCTCTCTCTCTCTCTCTCTCTCTCTCTCTCTCTCTCTCTCTCTTTCTCTCTCTCTCTCTCTACCTCTTCCCTTCCTCTCTCTCTTAAAAAATCAATGGAAAAATATCCTCAGGTGAGGATTAACAACAGCAGCAAAAGGAATAATGAATAGACGTTGACCACAAAGAACAAGTGCACAGTCTATCAAAGGAGATCCTATCTAATAAGAGTAATATGCAAATTGACCATAATTCCATTACACCCACCAGCTAATCAGAGCAAGTATGCAAATTAACCCAACCAAGATGGCTATAGCCACAGAGAGAGCAGGAGAGAGGCTTGGTTTGCCCCTGGCGATGGAGGAAGCCAAGCTTTCCACACACCCTGGCTGGCGCTTAAGGCAACAAAGTTTCAATGCCTGTGAAAGCATAAGGCTTGGCTCTGCTCCAGGCTACAAAGTTTCAATTGTAGAACATAAATAAATCCCAGATATCAGGGCCTCCACTTGGGTCGCTGGGAGGTGTGGCCAGTCTGCAAACCACCACAGTCCCCTCACCTAGGCTGCCCCATGCCCCAAGGGAACCCCCACCCTGATACAGGACACCCTTCAGGGCAAACCAGCTAGCTCTCAAGGGTACATCAGGCCTCTATCCTATCTAATAAAAGAGTAATATGCAGATTGACCATCACACCATTACACAAGATGACTGCCCCATGTGGTCAAAAGATCCTGCCCCCGTGTGGACACAAGATGGCCACCACAAGATGGCCAGCAGGGGAGGGCAGTTGGCAGGGACAAGGCCTACAAGGGAGGACAGTTGGGGGTGATCAAGCCTGCAGGGGAGGGCAGTTAGGGGTGACCAGGCTGGCAGAGAAGGGAAGTTGGGGGTGACCAGGTCTGCAGGGAAGGGCAGTTGAGGGGGACCCAGGCCTGCAGGGGAGGGCACTTAAGGGTAACCAGGCCTGCAGGGGAAGGCAGTTAGGGGCAAACAGACTGACTGGGGAGCAGTTAGGCATCAATCAGGCTGGCAGGGGAATAGTTAGGGGATGATCAGGCAGAAGTGGTTAGGGGCAATCAGGAAGGCAGGCAGGCGACCAGTTGGGAGCCAGCAATCCTGGACTGTGAGAGGGATGTCCCAGATTGGAGAGGGTGCAGGCTGGGTTGAAGGACACCCCCTTCCCCATGCACGAATTTCATGCACCAGGCCTCTAGTATTTAAATAATCATAAAAAGAGCATGGCAATCAAAGAAACATGAGTACAGGGTATTATGAGAATATCAAAGTAGGGCACACCTACTCCAACTTGGAGGAAGGGGGCTAGAAAGCGATACCAGCAATAGCATATGAACTGATTTTAAGTAGGTTAACCAGGTAGAGTACACAGCATTTATAAAAGCACTAAGTCACAATGCAACATGGTGTGGGCAAGCAGTGCAGTGATACTGCATAGTAAATTGTAAGGAAGGATGTGGAAGAGATAGGTGGGAGTCATATCACGTGGTCAGAGGATCTTGATAGGCCACGCTCAGCAACATGGAAAATTAGCCTTACATAATGGAAATCATTGAAGTATTTTAGATAAGGCAAGGACTTGTTAGATCACTGTGACAATTATGCAGAATACAGATTTGAAGTGGCTATAAATGTGAGGGAAAGATGGTGAAAGACAACATACAGGGCTGTGGTAGTAGAGATGGAAAGGGGCATATTGAAGACATAACACAGAGTTAAAATGTGCAGAACCTGTGACTGTTTTATAACACAGAACAGCCGCTTCTACTAAGTCTTAGAGCTCTGATGCACTGGATTTCTTATTAAGAGTAGCATAGCACGGACTAGTGCAGGTGAACACTGGATCTGGAGCCAGGCTGCCTGGGTTTAAATCATAGATTCACTACTTTTTAGCTGTGTGACCAATGGGCAAGTTATTCAACCTCCTCGAGTCTCATCTTCCACAGTTGTAAAAACAGTGATTAATAACAAGAGCTCCTGCCTAAGGCTATGATGATTCAAGTATACATCATAATTAAAGGGCATAAAATATAGCCTGTTCTAGACTAAGCACCCAATGTTGGTAGCTATTTAATTTGAATTATTATTAGCCACATGCTTTGGAAAATATATAAGCATATGGCTATTTTGACATCTTACTATGAAATTTGAGAAATCTAATCAGTATTCTTGCCCAGGTGGAAAGCCACCGTACCTCTGCACAGAAGTAGGCTGACAAGCATAAATATTAAAAAAGGTTAGTAATTAGATACGATCAGTTTAAAAGGTACTTATTTATATTCTGTCCAGACAGGATTTAAAGTAACTTACCAAAATACATAAAATATAACAAAATAGCATAAATTTTAAAAATTGATTCAAAAAGAAGAAAAAAACCAAGAGTAGGAACACAAAGTAGAGTCAAAATTAAGGCTCTAAAACCAAAGGACAAATTAGGCTTCCCAGTGGTCATCTGAGTTTTAGCAAGCCTACCCATGAAGCACACCTATGCCTCAAACAACATACCTAGGCCTGCCCACACAGGGTCTATTCTCAAAAGTATTATGGTAGCCAAGGTTTTTTTCCCCTCTAACAACAAAATGTTTATAACTAGCTCTCAATTTTATAAAATCCTGATTTTGGTTTTACACTTTCTTTTGCCCCCACAATCCTTTTCAAAGCAGGCTCTACAAAAGTGGAGTTTGCATATATTGAGGTATTTTGCAGTTTAGCTCCTTTTAAGATAATAGTGATGATGATGATGATGATGACAATGATGGAAGAGGAAGGATGGTGGAGGGAAAGAAGAAAGCAGATAATATTTCTGTATTGTTTCCTATGTACCAAGAACTTTTTAAGCAATTTACATTTATGAAATCATTTAGTTCTCACAATCATATTATGAGGTAAGTGCTATATTATCATGTCTTACAAATGAGGAAAGTGAGGCATACATGGAGCAAACAACTTGCTCAAAGTCATCCACCATGTAACAATAGTCTAGTTTTTGAACCCAGTCAGTTTAGTTTCAGAGCCTGAGCTCTTAACCACTATGGTATACAGTGTCTTCGTATTCTGATAATATTGTTCATACATAGAGATATTTGGGAAAGGGGACATCCTACCTAGAATTAGAGGTATAGTGTTTTTTTTAAGTCCTTAGCTAATAACAGATGAACATTTGAGAAGCCCTGGGTCCAGCTTACTTTCTCAGTTCTCTGACCTTCCCATACGATAATGTATAACAGGTTCAGACTAACTCTACACATGAGAAAGGAACCATTCTTCTCATCCAGGAAATTCCTTCTCAAGGATAGTAGGAGAATATGGGGTGGGGGAGTAACTAAAATATAATCTCCTTTATTAGCCATCAGAATAATAAAAATGTACAATTTCCTACAGATTGAATCCACAGGGCTACCTTTTTAAACTTAATTTTTCAATTACAGTTAATATTCAATCTTATTTCCTACTAGTTTCGGTTGTACAACATAGTGGTTAGATAATCATATACTTCATAAAGTGATTCCCCGCAATATTTCAAGTTACCTTTCCATACCACCAAATTCTATTCAAAAATGGCTTGAAGACATTCCCACTGAAAATAATATATACTTCTCTAAAGTGAATCCCAGAGGATGTGAGCATGTGAAACAGAATTTATTATTGTATTATTATTTATTACTATAAACCCACATTTGTCCCACCTATGTGTGTGCGTGTGTGTTTATAAATTTTCCTGCAGAATGGTGACTTGGATACATGGAAATGTGGCCTTATTTTCATGATTTCACATTTTTTTTTCCTGCTCTTCAACAATTCCAGATACATTAAACCTAGCACTAATCCTAGAAGGAAGATTTCCATAAACATGGTACATAGACATAGAAGTAGAAAATATTATAAAAATGGGACTATTCATGCAAATACATGCCTCCCCTGACCCCTACTGCCGGGGCAAGGTAAAGACAAATCCCATTTGGTGTTCCAGCTTGCAAGACTTATACTTGATGCTTTCTCTTACATGAGCCAAGTGGATTGACAAGGGCCCTATGAAATCGATGAGGTGAAAGATGGCAGGTTCATCCTTTCTTCTGCCAAAGTCCCTTTCCTTAATAGCATCAAAGCTTAAAAAGATTAAAAAAAATCCCCAACTAAAAGAACAAACTGTTTTAAAATCCAGGTCATTTATATGCATAAAACATTTTTTCAAGCCTGGTGACACCTGACATATCATTTTTCAATGATAAGCCTCATCACTGTGGAACACCATTTATCTTTCCTTAGTCAACAAGCTTTGATAAAACAGCAGCCCCAACAGAGAAGACCCTCTTCTCCTTGACAGAATCATAAATGGTGGGGATTTCTAAATTGAACTCTAGCTACCATCTAATTCTTTCTTGTAGGCCATGTCACCTAAAAAGCACCCACACAGTCCCCTTAAAAGAGAAATCATGATGGTTCGTGACTAATCCAACCCATATTCACACATAACTGTGATTTCATCCATTTGGTTTCTTTTTTAATTTTAGGGATGCTGTGATCTAGCTATGGCCACAGAAACCTTAAACACAATCAAACAACCTCTAGTTGAACTTAAATTGAACTATATACATGGCAGATAATTTTAACTTGTTATTTAAGGCCAATAAGACATAAAATAAATACTAGTTTATTTCAAATAAAATATTAATAAATACATGTATACATATAAAAGGAGTTGATATGTGGATAATAAAGAACATTATAAACTGATGAACAAAAGGATAGATACAGAGACAGTAAAGCTTCAAACAAACTGTGAAATTACAGCAGGAAGATTAAAATTAGGTGAGCTAGATAAGAAATCAATCAAAGGACTTGTATGCATGCATATAAGCATAACCAATGAACATAGACACTAGGGGGTTGGGGTATGCCTGGGAGGGAGGGGGGCAATAGGGAGATATGTATAAAAAATTAATAAAAATTAAAAAAAGAAAAAAATAGAACATAAAAAATAAAGGTTAAAATATTAACATACTGTAAGCCCTCTTTCCCCACTAAACTGCCTTCTTAACCATAATTACTTTACACATTATATCAAATCCCTAGAACAAGATTAGTACATGCATTGTTACCATCTGGTCTATAGCTAGAAGAATGTCCTAACATTAGAAAATACTAAAGTATAAAAAAATACTAGAGTATTAAATTCTAAATTACATGTGTATATATTTGTTTTATCTTCAATTCTGACATAACATATGAAAGTACTTGAAAAGTTCTAAAGGAAAAGGAAGTAGAAATTTTCATAATTCAGTTAATGTAAGGTATAATAAAGTAAGCAACTGAAAATGTCAACATGGAATTCCTAACCCCATATATGTAAATATTTGACATTATTATTGTCAAATAATAACTACACATTCAATAGTTAGAATATCAGTGAAGATACCCTTTGATTTTATAAAAATGAATAATTTCCTGCACTAAGTAGAACGCTGTGTGAGAGAATGGACTGTGTTTTATTCATCTTTATACTTTCAGTGCCAAGAGCACTGTCTGCCACATAATCTGCACACAATAAATATTTGTTGAATGAATGAGCTGATATCAAAAATACCACATATCCAGCCACACCTAAGAGTTTATAACCCAGAACTTCTCCATTTTTTATATCATTAATTCAAATACTTCATGTCAATTACAATCCCCTATCCTTCTAAACTGCTCCCACTGGTTCTCAGACCTTATGGAGAAGGGTTTGTCTTTCCATAGACCCTTCTACATTCACCCTGTCATCTAGCTTCCTGTCTTCTCTTCCTTTCCTAGACAGTTTGGATTCTGTGGTTTCAACTGCACTCTTGTCAATATCCTCAATAACCCATATTTTCATTGCAAATATCTGATAAAAAATATAACCCTAGAATAGCTCAACTTTTGTGCTTTTATGACTAGGACTCCTGAGATCTATTGGAGAAAATAAAAATCACAATCTGGTGGATTATTATGAATATCAATGCTTAGTCACTAGGATCACCTCAACACTGCCTGACACTCCAAGTATGCTTCGCTGGTCCTAATTTGCTCTCCTGATCACCATGATAACTATTTCAAACCTTCCTCAAGTAACTCAAATCTCCAACCCAAAATTTCCTCTACCCCAACCACAGCTATAAAAGGACGAGCTTTTCTTATTTCATAGAAAAATAAAAATACTCTCAAGTAAGTTCCTTCTGTCAAATCGATAAACTTATTTTCATCTATATCTATTCACTTTTTGTTTTTCCCAACACTAATGACCTTCCTTTTATTTCAGGGTAATCCCTTCACCTCATTCTGGATCCTTTTCCATCTGGCATAAGGACTCTGCCCTGCGAGGACTTTGCTCTATCAATTATCCCTTCCTTATCATCAACTTTTAAAGACATCTAAGTTCCTTCTAAACTTAAAAAAAAAAACTTATCCAGATCTCAACCCTTCCCCTACTACCATCCTCTCTCTGCTCTTCACAGCCAAATTTCTCTAAAGAATGATCCATGTTCACTCTACTCCTTCATATCAGAATCATTTCTCAACCCACCAAAGTCTAGAATTCCATCCCCCCACTCCCCTGAAATTACTCTAAGGTCACCAAGAACCTCCCAAATCCAATGGACAATAGTCAGTCTTTATCTTCTTAGACCTCTCTGAATCTTTAGCACCAATGACCAGTTTTTGATGGAGTTATTCCATCTTGGAAAATGTATCCTACCGATATTCAAGTAGATGCACAAATATATACCATAAGAATGCTCGATGTTTGAACCAGAAAAAAAAAACAACACACAATAATTTAAACATCTACCAATAGGGAAATGATTTAAAAAGTATGGTACGTACATATAATGGAATACTATGTTACTGTTTAAAAGGGAGATGTATTTCTATGTATACTGACATTGAAAACTTGTCATAAATATTAAGGAAACAATACACTGCAAAACATATATTATTATTCCATTTGTATTTTTTAACACATATGTGCATACTGGCAGGCAGGCAGGCAGGCAGAAAGGAAGGAATAAAATGTTTATATAACCATATATAAATGGAGGACATAGATATTTAATATTATTACCTCTAGGGAGTGGAATGTGGCGAGGAGAACAGAAGATTTATGGTATCTTTTATTGGGCCAAGTAATAAAAATATAGTCAGTCCCTAAGCACACCAACATTTCCAAAATAATTAAGAAAGAAGTTCAAAGAAGATGAAAAGGGAATGGCCTGAGAGACTGGGTGAAATCCATTTTAGTGTTTCCAAAGTTAAGGGAGGAGAAAGAGAAGAGTGATTAATGATTTTAAATGTGGAAAGAGAGATACACTAAAAACAAGGAGAGATAAGTATCCAATACACAAAGAGAATGAACAGATAATTCTTAAAGGAGGAAGATCAAATGATCAATAGATATAAAAAAGTAAAAGTTTCACCCTTACTAGTAATAACATTTTTTTTATATTTATCAATTCAGCAAATTTTTAAGAGTCTCATGCTCTACTGACTGAGCTAGCCGGGCACTTCCAATTCAGCAAATTTTTAAAAGGCAATATTCAATTTTAAAGAATGAAGATGTAGGAGGTACTCTCATACTTTGTTTGCAAATGTAACCTGGTGACATTGATCCCAAGTGTCCATCAGTAGAGGAGTGGATAAAAAAGCTGTGGTATATTTACACAATGGAATACTACACAGGTGTAAAAAAGAAGAAACTCTTACTTATAATGACAGTATGGATAGAACTGGAGATTATTATGCTAACTGAAATAAGCCAGTCAGAGAAAGACAAATACCATATAATCTCACTTATATGTGGAATATAATGAACAAAAACTGAAAAACTAAGTAGGTCCAGAGACATGGAAGCATAGAAAAGACTAACAGATCTCAGAGGGAAGGGGGATGAGGGGGAGAGGTTAACCAAAGAAGTATATGCATATATGCATAGCACATAGACACAAACAAGTGTGGTGATAGCCAGTGAGAAGGGGAATGGGTAGAGGTGGGCAAAGAGAGGGGACAGGGGACATCTGTAATACTATCTAATAAAAGAGCAATATGCAAATTGACCGTGCCTCCACTACACTAACCAGCCAATCAGGAAAGAGTATGCAAATTAACTCAACCAAGATGGCTGTGACCACGGAGAGAGCAGGAGGCTTGGATTTCCTTGGCAATGGAGGAAGCCAAGCTTTCTGCCTGCCCTGGCCTGCCTTGGCCTCTGCTTAAGGCTACAAAGTTTCAATTATAGAAGACAAATAAATCCCCACAAAAATAGTGGCAGCCACGGAGCTGGAGAGACCAGGAGGCTTGAGTTGCCCCCAGAGATGGAGGAAGCCAAGTTTCTGTAGCTCTGACCTGCCTTGGCCTCCACTTAAAGCTACAAAGTTTCAATTATAGAAGATAAATAAATCCCAAATACCAGGGCCTCCTTTTGGGTCACTAGGGGGCATGGCCAGCCTGAAAACCACTACAGGCCCCTCGCCCAGGCTGCTCCATGCCCCAAAGGAACCTCCACCCTAATCCAGGACACTCTTCAGGGCAAACCAGCCAGTGCCCACCGTGCACCAAGCCTCTATCCTATCTAATCCTATCTAATAAAATAATAATATGCAAATTGATCATCACTCCAACACACAAGATTGCTGCCCCCATGTGGTCAAAGATGACTGCCCCCATGTGGACACAAGATGGCCACCACAAGATGGCCAGCAGGGGAGGGCAGTTGGTAGGGATCAGGTCTGCAAGGGAGGACAGTTGTGGGTGACAATCAGGCCAGCAAGAGAGAGCAGTTGGGAGGGACCAGACCTGAAAGGGAGGGCAGTTGGGGGTGATCCAGCCTTCAGGGGAGGGCAGTTAGGAATGACCAGGCCAGCAGAGGAAGAAAGTTGGGGGTGACCAGGCCTGCAGGAAAGGGCAGTTGGGGGGTGACCCAGGTCTGCAGGGGAGAGCAGTTGGGGGTGACCAGGCCCGCAGGAGAGGACAGTTAGGGGTGACCAGGCCTGCAGGGGAGGGCAGGTAGGGCAAACAGGCTGGCAGGGGAGCAGTTAGGCATCAATCAGGCTGGCAGGGGAGTGGTTAGGGGGTGATCAGGCTGGCAAGCAGAAGCGGTTAGGGGCAATCAGGAAGGCAGGTAGGCGAGCAATTGGGAGCCAGCAGTCCTGGATTGTGAGAGGGATGTCCAACTACCAAGAATCGGGCCTAAACGGGCATTCAGACATCCCTCAAGAGGTTCAAGATTTGAGAGGGTGCAGGCTGGGCTGAGGGACACCTCCTCCACCCCCAACTCCCATGCACGAATTTCATGCACTGGTCCTCTAGTAGTGTCAATAATAAAATAAATAAAATGTAAATCGGTAAAACCTGTTAGAGTATGTAATGTAACAACTGATTTCTAAAAAAACTGAACTTCAGAGAACTATCACAATTGTGATTAAATTATTGATTATGTGATACATTGTTTAACACATATTTCCCCTGCTAAAATACAGTCCATTTAAAAAGGCCATCATCTATCTTCTTTTCCACATCTTAAGCACCTAGCCTAGAAACTGTAGGCCCTCAGTAAATCAACCCATATTTTCTTAAAAGTTGCAAGCAATAGTTTAAAGACACTGATACTAAAGCTATTCTGATACTTGAAGTGATAAGAGCTACAAACAAGAAAGAGTGTAACTGTCATGGAAATTTCCCAGGTCTTAAGAATTATTCAAGTTCAAGGTAGATTTAGTCACAGATATGAAAGCCACCGTGGTCCATCATTTCAACTATTCTACAGAAGTGTCCAATCTTGTGCCTTCTTATATTTCTGTCACAGCCACCCAGAAAAATCCCCAAAACTAGACTGTCTACACTCTGTTCCTACACCTAGGCTGGTGAGTAGTGCTAGAGAGAATGGATACAGGGTTCTGTGACTTGGGGCAGAAACACATTCAAGTTATCCAGACCTTTTTTGGGTTGCTATGATGTGACAATCTGGATGTTATGCTTTTAAAGGGCTCTTATTTCCATCCCTCTCAAATGCCTTTCCAACCCCTCACTACTCTCATCAGATGGGACCTCTCTCAAAATCCTGTTCTTCCACAGCTCTTTCCTTCTCACAGCTTCACCAATACTACCTTCTTTCCCTCCTGTCTCAATGGAAGAGCCACCTCCTTTTCCCTAAGGCCAGTCTTTTCACCTCTTTCAATCTGGAGCCCCCATCCTCTTGCTTTCTCAACAACCTTGCATTATCAAGCTCTGTGCCATCTACACATAGATGGGCTCACCTCTCTTCTATATTTAAAAAAACAAATTAACAACATTTCTTGACCATAAGAAACACTATCTCCTTCCCATTATAGCCAAATCCCTTTAAAGTGTATACCAAATTTCTTATCAGTCCTCAGTGCTCACTCCCAACTCTACAATTTGCCTTTCTCTCCTCCTGCTGCACCAGTGACGTCATTGACCTCCTAATTGCTAAATCTAATAAATATGTTTTTAAATGTTTTATCTGATTACAAGAGTGATACACATCATGAACAAAGTATGACATATGACAGAATAGAGAGAAAAAAAACTTGCACTATATAACAGGCAATAGGTAAATATCCCTAATAATCACAGAGTTCTTGCAAACAAATTAAACATATAAGCCAAAAGAAAAATGTGCAAAGGATATTAAGAAGCAAGTCTCAGGAAAATACAAATAGTTAACACACATGAAAAGATAACAGTGATCAGAAAAATGCAAATTAAATCAGTTATATACTGTTTTTTTTCACCTATCAGATTGGCAAAAATTAAAAAGAATGTCCATCTTAGCAAGGACATAAGAAAAGCCACTTACAATGGTGACAGTATAAACCTTCTTAGATGTCACTTCAGTACTGTCTACTCACATTTTTAAAAATACATATCCTTTAATATAACAATTCTACTAATAGAAAATTAACCTATATAAATATGTGTATGTGTGTGTGCATCTTCTATCTATAGCCCTCCTTAAGCATTGTGCAAAGATATTTATTTTAGCATTGTGATGGCTCAGACCAGAGTGATAAGCAAATTAGATGGATACATATGACAGAATATATGACACACTTAGAAGTTCAGGTCAATAGGACTTGCTGATGAATTGAGAGGTTGAGAGAAAGATAGGAATAAAATGTGACCCCAGATTCTTAGTTTGAGCAACTGAATGGATCCTGGTGCCATTTTACTGAGATAGGAGAAGTTTAGGGAAGGGGCTGGGCATGTGAGAGGAATTAGGAGTACTGTTTTGGATATGCTACATTTGAGATGTCTAATAGGCCATTGGATATATAAGGCTGTAGCTTAGAAGAAAGGCTTAGGTGAGAGACATAAAATTCTGAGTGATGAGTATATATATACATGGTATTTAAAACCATAAAGCTGGATGAATTCTTCTAGGAAGATTTAGGATGGTGAAAAGTCAATGAACTGAGTCCTAAGTCACTCCAATGTTCAAAGGTTGGGAAGATAAATTTAGTAGAATAGGGGAGCCAAGCAGAAGTTTTCTGTACAAATTTGAGTATCAAATAAGTTAACACACATCAAATGGTGAAGAATCACATATTTACCACCATGTCAGGGGCTCAATTCCTTGCAAGCTTGTCTTTTAAGGAATTTTAGGCCTTTTTTTCTGAATATTTCAAAGCACATTTAAACAGTATTTTTTCTTTTATGTTTCCTAAGGTTTCCTCACAGTATAATTCTAACATAAAATTAGTCAAGTACTGCCCTGGCCAGTGTGGCTCAGTTGGTTGGAGCATCGGCCTGTGTACCAGAAGGTCACAGGTATGATTGCCAATCAGGGAAACCTAGCTTGTGGGTTACATGCCTGGTCAAGACACATATGGGACACAACCAACTGATCTCTCTCTTCTCTCTCTCTCTCTCTCTCTCTCTCTCTCTCTCTCTCTCTCTCTCTCTCTGTGTGTGTGTGTCTGTCTTCCCTCCCTCTCTAAAAATAAATTTTAAAAAACTAGTCAAGTACTATACAATGCTCAGCAATGGCTTTTCCATAAAGTTCATAATCCAGTAACTACCTCAGGCCTAAAAAGCTAAAGGTGACTTGAGACCAGATGCTTAATTTGTGACATCTTTCATTATTCTGAACTATTAACTTCCCTATTGCACAGTAACTTTCTCCAGCTTCTACTGAGCTCACCAAATGCCCAGAGACATTTGACAATCCACTCCTCTCAGTGCAGCCTCCCTCCCTATCCACCTGAAGCACAGTATCTTTACATTTCTACTTTAAACTTCAGAAGTTTCCATTGAGAGACTCCTGCCTTAAAAAAGAGAGAGGAAGTACTTCCAACTAGGTCAAAGTTGTTACCATGAATGCAATCTCAAAGCAAAATTCAGCAGAAGGAAAACAGTGAGAACTGGGACCACAGCAACCTTACAGCTACAGGGTGACAGCCAGGGTTCACTCAATTTCAGTTCTGGGAGACCACAAATAAAAGTGTTGATTCCTAGAGCAGTAATGTCATGCATTAATTCATTTAACAATATTAGTAAACACCTATGTGCCAAACCCTCTTATGGATGCTGTGGTTCACCGGTAAATAAAACAAACAGAAAACCCTACCCACATGGAACTTACATTATGGAGAGGGTAGAGAAATAGACAATAAGAAAAATGGATAAAATATGCACTATGATACATTATAGTAATAAATAAGGAAGGGGCAAATAGGATGTTCAGGGAAGGGCTGCAAATTAAACAGAATGATTAGGGGTGAAAGCTGAGAGGAGAATCCAAGATGGTGGCATAAACACCTGAACTGTTACCTCGCACAACAATTTCAAAAATACAAAAGACAAAACGGACATCATCCAGAACCACAGGAAGTCTGGCTGAGTGGAAATTCTACAACTAGAAGGAAAGAGAAAAGCACACTGAGACTCACAGGATCTGCGGAAGGCAGAAGTACCAAGGTACGCATGCCAAGAGGGCTGACAACTGAGTATGCGGCTGACTTTCTCAATCAGGAGGGAGACAAAAGCTCCAGATTGCTCTGAACTCCAGTTCCAGGTGAGAGTCTGGGGACCCAGATTCATTCAGGGAGAAACTGGACTGTCTGGCAGTGGGCAGAACTCGAGAGCAGTTTTCTCACAGAGGTGCTTGCAGTGATTACCACGGAACACTGAAATCCAGGGGCCTCTTAGTGCAGGGATGACAGGAAACCATTGTTGTTTGCTCTGCCTGGAGATTCTGCCCCAGGAAGCCATTGCTGTTTGCTCTGCCCTGAGATTCCATCCCATCCAAGCTGAGTGCAGAGACTTTTGCATATGAAAGCCCTGGTCCTTTGAATTCTAAACTTACCTATCAAACTGCAGCTGAGTCAGTGAGACCCAGAACATTCAAAAGAAGGCCCAAGGCCCCACAGCAGCTTGCAATGCTTCACAGCAGGGCCTCATCTGGGCACCTCCAAAACCCAAACAAAGAAGAGGAATCTGCAAATCTCTCCATAGCTCCTGCTGGGTGGCCTCAGGCAGAGGCTAAATTAGCACCTCCTTGGAGATCCAAGAGCCAGTGTACCCAGGGGTCAGAGTGGGACCATTCAGGTTATAACTCTTCAGATATATAAGGGACACACTCAGGTGGCAGACTCAGTGAGCACTAAGTCCCACTGAAGCAAGTCTTGTCTCATAAGGGTGTCTCCAGCACAAAACTTCTCCCATCATAGACATACTGATTCTCACAGCCAATTGGCCTGGAGGTCAATTTCTCCGACTGATATCAACAACAATCAAGGCTTAACTACAACAAGACTGTGCACACAGCCCACAAAGGGACACACCAAGAGCATCCACCTCAGGTAACTGGGGAGGCCGATCCACTGGCCATATAGGACACCTAGGAAACAAAGCCACTCTATCAACTCAGAGAAGCAGCCAAAATGTGGAAACAAAGAAACAGGTCACAAAGGAAAGAAATAGAGGAAAGCAAACAACTGGATATAGAGTTCAAAACCATGGTTATAAGGTTTTTTAAGAATTTCCTAGAAAAAAATGGATAAATTTAGTGAGACCCTCAAGGATATGAAAAAGGATCAACTAGAAATTAAGCATACACTGACTGAAATAAAAAATAATATACAGAGATCCAACAGCAGACTAGAGGATCACAAAAATCAAGTCAATTTTGAAATACAAAGAAGCAAAAAACACCCAACTGGAAAAGCAAAAAGCAAAAAGAATCCAAAAATAAGAAGATAGTGTAAGGAGCCTCTGGGACAACTTCAAGCATACCAACATCAGAATTATGGGGGTGCCAGAAGAAGAGAAAGACCAAGATACCGAAAACCTATTTGAAGAAATAATGACAGAAAACTTCCTCCACCTGGTGAAAAAAAAATAGACTTACAAATCCAGGAAGTACACAGAACCCCAAACAAAAGGAATTCAAAGAGAAACACACCAAGACACATCATAATTAAAATGCCAAGAGCCAAAGACAAAGAGAGAATATTAAAAGCAACAAGAGAAAAACAGTTAGTTACCTACAAGGGAGCACCCATATGATTGTTAGTTGATTTCTTAACCAAAACTATGCAGGCCAGATGGGAGTGACAAGAAATATTCAAAGTGAAGAATAGCAAGAACCTACAACCAAAATTACTCTACCCAGCAAAGCTATCTTTATTTATTCTTTTAATATATTTTATTGATTTTTTACAGAGAGAAAGGGAGAGAGATAGAGAGTTAGAAACATTGATGAGAGAGAAACATCAATCAGCTGCCTCCTGCACACCCCCTACTGGGGATGTGCCACAACCAAGATACATGCCCTTGACCAGAATCGAACCTGGGAACTTTCAGTCCGCAGACAGACGCTCTATCCACTGAGCCAAACCGGTTTCGGCAATCCAGCAAAGCTATCATTCAGAATTGAAGGTCAGATAAAGAGCTTCACAGATAAGAAAAAGCTAAATGAGTTCATCACTGCCAAACCAGTATTATATGAAATGCTAGAAGGTATTCTTTAAGAGGAGGAAGAAGAAGAAAAAGATAAAGGTAAAAATTATGAACAACAAATACATGTCTATCAACAAGTGAATCTAAAAATCAAGTGAATAAAAAATCTGATGAACAGAATAAACTGGTGAATATAATAGAATCAGGGGGCATAGAAAGGGAGTGGACTGACAATTCTCGGGGAAAAGGGGTGTGGGGGATTCGGGAAGAGACTAGACAAAACTGATACACCTATGGATGAGGACAATGGGCAGGGCAGTAAGGGTAGATGGTGGGGTGAGAACCCGGTGGAGGGGAACTATGGGGGAAAAAAAGAGAAACAATTGTAATAATCTGAACAATATAATAAAGATTTATTTAAAAAAAACACAGAATGATTAGGGAAGTTCCCACGGAGATGACATTTAAGTATAAAGTCCTATCTGTTAGATTTCAAGTGCCTCTTTTGTACTTCAACCTCACCACCACCAGACCTTAGGCCCTTGAAGGCATGGTATCCCCAATTCCTAGCACAAATATTTGTTAATTTCTTATGCCTAAAACAAAGGGAGCTCTATGATGCAGACCTTGCCCTTAAAGAGGTTACAACATTCCAGGTGAAAAAAAACAATTAAGACGGATTAAGGGCTTTCCTGAGATGTAAACAAAGTGAGTAACTTTAGAGCTAAAACTTGAAAAATGAATAGGATTTAATGGCAGGGAAGTGGTATGGGTAGCAAGTTAGCTTTTCATGGCGGGGGGGGGGGGGGAAAGAGAAGTTTGAGCAAAGGCCCAGAAATGAGATCAGGAAGTACATTCTGCCTAAGGTACCCCATCCATCCCATCATAAAACAAGCAAATACTCCCTCTGGCTATATGGATTGGTTGTTGGGGAATCCTTTACACATACCACATCCTCATTTCTCCCCTAGCCAACAAAAAAGGAAGAAGCATACATCCCTAGAATCCAGAGTTACCCATTCCTAACTTCAGGACAATTGAGCTAAGAGCCCTAGATGTTTCATACAGCTGGGTACATTCAGAGCTGTGTGCTTATGGTAGCAATGTGGTGATTGGACCCTTACTGAAAGTGAAATGGTGAATTGGGTAAGACACCAGTGAGGTAAGTGGTCCAAAGTTTCCACAGTGCATCCAGGGTGGATCAAGGACCAAAATTTATGTATGCTTCAACTTGGAAAATTTTTAATCACTTGTCCTCACTTGTGAACTATTTAGTGTTTCGAACATCTAAGACAGCAGAGATGGTATGACACGAGATAGGAACACATTAGTTCAGTCACATGACCCAGCTCTGCTCCTCATATATTGGGTGACTTAGGACAAGGCACTTAACCCGTGAGTCTCCTTTCATCACAACAGTTATAATTGTAGTTGCTACTGCATAGAATTATGAGGATTATATGAGATAATTATGTCAAGAACTTATCAAAGTGCCTGGCTCAGTGGATTCTAACAACCATTATTAGTAGCACCTTAACTTTAAGGGTAAAAGCTCAGAGAGTATTATCCAGAATGCTACATATGCTCATAGACCAATTATCCCTCAACATACTCTGACTTAGAGCTAGTATCTGGAAGCTGTGTTACCAGAAATGTTCACCCCCTGCCAGGAAAAGTCTCAAACACCAAGTTGGTGGTCTTTTTCTACTAGGATTTCCAGCAGGTGCTAAAAAAAAAAAAAAAAAGTCAACTACACCTACAACAAAATACTTCCTCAGGGCCCCAATTCTTTGTATCAGACATTGTTCTCTCCACAAACCAGTGGGTAAACACATTAGATCATTAATACCACAATATTAATGGATTTATTGAAGGGTGGAGGTAGGAACCTAAAAAATCAGAAAAGAAGCAGTTAAAAATAGGATGTACTGAAGACTAATTTCTGCCACAAATGTTCAAGGTCTGGGGTTAACCCTGGTAAAGGCTGTATTCTGGAATGCTAGGTACTCTGGTTCTGAAGAAACAGGGTACTGGGGGAAGAAAAGGTTAGTTAATGACAAACAGACCACTTGTTCAAGCCACCAGAATTCTAATCAAATGATTTTCCCACCAAAAATCAACCATTTCATTCTACATTAAGGGCTGAAGGTGTTCATCTACCCCTTTACAAACCATAACAGAGACAGAGTGTTCTGTACCTTTTCTGGGGTTTCTGGAGACCCTCCTCCAGGAGCAAATCCCTGAAGCCTGCTTGAAGGTTGGCAAGAAAAAGCAGTTCAGCTCCAAAGCACACAGCTCAGTCCCGGCCCCAAGTACTGAGGAAGCCCACTAAAGCAGGACGGGGGCCGGCAGCGTTTACCAGCAGCAGGCCGCTCTGCCGGACAGGGAAGCGCACGCTACCAGAGGTTGGCCGGTCGGGAAGAAGCGCGGGGCTGAGACCACGCGGGAAGGCTGGACGCTGCCAGAGGAACCAGGGAAAGGTGACTCCATGCCTCCGAGGGCGCAGCTCCCTCTAGGAACTCGACCCCACCCCCGCCCTGGGGAGAGTTCTTGCGACGTGCCTCAACTCCCGAAGGCGGGAAAAGCCAGCCACTCCGCGCCAGGAGAGACAGGGTACACAGAGGGGCACAGCCAACCTTAGCCACGGCCGGGATAAAGGAAGAGGCCTGCAAGAAAGACAACTGGCGGGAGGGCTCACCCCAAGCAGACTGGAGTGAAGGCTTGGGACTTGAGGTCCAGAGAGACAAGCAAGGGAAGGGAGAGGAAAGACTGGGAGAGCCAAGCGGGGAGGGCGCAGGTCCGTGAGATGGGGGTGGGGTCACAGCAAAAAGGGCTTGGGGGCCCGGGAGAAGCGGGGGCCCGGCGAAGTGGCAACCTCTGGCAGAGGACCTACTTGTCACCTGCAACAGGTGCCACGAGAGGGCGAAACTTCCCAGTATCCGACTCAGGACAGGGTCTACAGCTCCAGGAAGACTGCAATCTCGCTCAGGCGGCCGGCCCTTCTCACCCTTAAGGGAGGCGGAAAAAGCTGCAACTTTCTCTGGAGCGGGGAGGAGCTGGACTCTTAAAGGGGCCGCACAGGGCTCTGGGCTCCTTAGTAGGGAATTGCGCCACTCCAAGGGGAGCACTTGGAGACAAAACCTTAAAGCACTGGACAGATGTCCTCCCGGGTTAGGAAAGGGAGCTTGAGGACTAAGGATGTGGGTCTAAGACTAGACAGGACCCCGCTTTCACTTCCATCTGTGGTCAGATGATAAATTACCTTCCTCTGCCACTCAACTGAGCCAGAAGTTATCAAACTTTTGTCGTGTTCTTTTAGGAAGATGAAGACTCTGGACCACATAATTTGGAGAAATAAAATATTTGACTTTCCGTCTTTTATGGCAAAGAAAAATGTCCGTCTAAAATAGAAACATTTTGAGCAAAGGACATAAGACTAAATTCACACACGGACACAGTTAGTACATCCAACTCAGAATAATCAAAGAAGGGCGAATTAGAATAATAATGAGATTCTTCGGCAAAGGTTTTTGCTTGTTTTCATAATAATGATGACAAAGGGGCCACCAGACAAATTATATCATGATTGCTAGTGGGAGGGTATGTTGGTCAAAAACCCTTTTAGAAAGCATGTGAGCAATATATCAAGACACAGTAAAATGTTAATATCTACCCAGTAATTGTAGACTCCTCTCCCCTTCTTTTCCTCCCTTCCTCCCTTTCCCTCCCTTCTCATCACCCATTAACCAAACTCGAGTCCCTATCAAATACACTCAAGTCTATGACCATGTTAAAAAAAAAAAAAAAGTCCTCCTTACACACTAGGTACCTTCCCAGCTCCTCTTTATGGGTAAATTTAGTCGAAAATGTGCATTTTCAATCTCCATTCCCTTTCTTCTTGGCTTCCTTCTCTAACACTCCACTGAAACTATGTTCAACAAGATATTCAGCCAAAACCGGTTGGGCTCAGTGGATAGAGCATCGGCCTGTGGACTGAAAGGTCCCAGGTTCGATTCCGGTCAAGGGCATGTACATTGGTTGTGGGCACACCCCCAGTAGGGGACGTGCAGGAGGCGGCTGATCGATGTCTCTCTCTCATCGATGTTTCTAACTTTCTATCCCTCTCCCTTCCTCTCTGTGAAAAATCAATAAAATATATTTTTTAAAAAAAGATATTCAACCATGCCAATAAATAAGTAAATAAGGCATTTTCAGTCCTTACCTTGCTTGACCTCTCTCCTACATTTAATGCTGTCAACAATTTCCTTCTCCTTGAAAGTCTTTCTGTGGCATCTATGACACCATACTCTTCTGCTGTTCCTCATACACCTCTATCCTCTCCTCAGTCTCTTTTGTAGATTCCCCTCTGCTATCTAACCTGTGAAAGTCAGACATTGTCTGGGCGAGGCTACCAATACTGTCTTCCTAATGATCTCTTTCACTCATTTGACTTTAATCACCACAACTATATGGCCACAACAGTATTGTATGTATCTATCTATCACTGAGCGCTGTTTTCTGGATGTCTGCACTTGAATGTCTTGCAGGCAAACTCAAAACATCCAAAGATAAACCTACCATCTTTTCTCTTAAATTTGCTCCTCATCCAGTGTTTCCTATCTCAAAATAAAAAACCAAGGCATAAATTTGGCACTTAACATAATCCCTGACATATAGGAGGCCCTTACCAACAGTTGTATAATGAGTGAATGTGTATTTCACAGACTTTTTGTACAACAATGTTAATTGAAATATTACTTAGAATAATCAAATACTAGGGAATAAACCTAATGGTTCAATAGTTAAGTAAATTGGTATAATCATACAATGGAATATTATATAGCCAATAAAACTGGCACAGTAGTCCCTTGCTATCCATGAGAAATATATTCCAATGCACCCAGGGAATGCCTGAAACCACAAATAGTACTGAGCCCTATATATACTATGATTTTTTCCTATACATACATACCTTTTTATTTAAAGGAAGCACTTTATGGCTACTCTTTGGTATATTTAAATTGCCAGCATTACTACTCTTACACTTGGTGGCCATTATTAAGTACAATAAGGGTTACTTGAACACAAGCACTGCAATACCATAACAATTGATCTGATAATCCAGACAGCCAGTCATTAATAATGGCCAGATAGTGTATTTATAGTATGGATACACTAAACAAAGGGATGATTCACATCCTGGATGGGATGGAGTAGGGCAGCATGAGATTTTATCACACTACTCAGAATTGCACACAATGTAAAACTTATGAATTGTTTATTATGGGAATTTTCTATTTAATATTTGCCAACTGCAGTTGACCTTGGGTAACCAAAGAAAGCAAATTGGCAGATAATGGGGACTACTGTGTTTACACATAGTTCATAATGACAAGAAAATGTTATGTCTAATATTAATTAAAAGTAGAATACAACATTTAATATGAAATATAATCACAACTAATGAAAATGGGAAGATATTAATGAAAAAAGTCTACAAAGAAATATGCAAAATAATGGTCATCTCTAGGTGGTGGAAGTAAATGAATTTTTTCTTTTCCTCCTACTTTTCTATATTTGTCAACTTTCTTAAAATAAGCATGTATAGCTTTCATAATATAAAACATATTTTTTGAAACTCTTTAATAGAGAAAGAAAAATGTCATTTTTTAAAATATATTTTATTGATTTTTTCCAGAGAGGAAGAGAGAGGGATAGAAAGTTAGAAACATCAATGAGAGAGATACATGGATCAACTGCCTCCTGCACACCCCCTACTGGGGATGCGCCTGCAACCAAGATACATGCCCTTGACCGGAATCGAACCCAGGATCTTTCAGTCCGCAGGCCGATGCTCTATCCACTGAGCCAAACTGGTTTCGGCAGAAAAAAAATCATTTTATTTCTAGAAGAAAAAAACTAAAATTCAGCACCCAGGGTCTACCAAAGTGTTTTCTTTTTCTTTTTCTCTTTTTGAGGACATAAGCTCTTTATTTTATTTTACTAGAGGCCCAGTGCATTAAATTCATGCATGGGGGGGTTGTCCCTCAGCCCAGCCTTCATCTTCTCTAATCTGGGACCCCTCCAGGGATTTCCGACTGCCCATTTAGGCCTGATTGTGATCAGGCCTAAATGGGAAGTCAGACATCCCCCTCAAAGTCCAGGACTGCTGACTCCTAAATGCTTGCCTGCCTTCCTGCCTGATTGCCCCTAACCACTTTTGCCTGCCAGCCTGATCATTTACTAACCACTCACCAGCCAGCCTGATCAATGCCTAACTGCTCTCCTGCTGGTCCAGTCACTCCTAAATGCCCTCCCTTGACAGTCTGGTAGCCCCTAACTGCTCTCCCCTGCAGACCTGGTTGCCCCCAACTGCCCTGTTTTGCTGCTCCAGTCACCTTTAACTTTCCTGCCTTGACAGCCTGGTCACCCTGAACTGTCATCCCCTGCTTGCCCAATTGCCCTTAACTGCCCTCCCCTGTCTGCCTAGTCACCCCTAACAGCCCTCCCCTGCCGACCTGATTGCCCACAACTGCCTTCCCCTGCTGGCCATCTTCTGGTAGTCATCTTGTGTCCACATGGGGGCAGCCATCTTTGACCACATGGTAGCAGCCATCTTGTGTGTTGGAATGATGGTCAATTTGCATATTAGTCTTTTATTAGATAGGTTTTTTTCTCAGTTTGAACATTTTGTACTCATATATTTTCTTTTTTCAATTTTTTAAAATTTTATTGTTTAAGGTATTACAAATAGTAGTGCATATGTCTCCTTTTCTCCCACCCCCCACTGACCTTCCCTCAGACTCCCCTATTGCCTGGCACTTGCCCTCGTTTTCCCGCCCCCAGTGTATTCCATCGGTTGGTTGTGCTTATATGCATGCATACAAGTCCTTTGGTCGATTTCTTACTCTCCAACCCTCCCCTACCTTCCTGCTGTAATTTCACAGTCTGTTCAATGCTTCTTGTTCAACAGTTTGTAATGTTCTTTATTATCCATAAATGAGTGAGAAAATGTGGTATTTATCTTTCACTGACTGGCTTATTTCACTTAGCATAATGCTCTCCAGATCCATCCATGTTGTTGCAAATGGTAAGAATTCTTTTTTTTTTTTTTAAGCAGCATGGTATTCCATTGTGTAGATGTACCAGTTTTCTAATCCATACATCAGCTGAGGGGCATTTAGGCTATTTCCAAATCTTAGCTATTGTAAATTGTGTTGCTATGAACATAGGGGTGCATATATCCTTTCTGACTGGTATTTCTGTTTTCTTGGGATATATTCATAGAAGTGGGATCAGTGGGTCAATGGAAGTGCCACATTTAATATTTTGAGGAAAATCCATACTGTTTTCCACAGTGGCTGCACCAGTCTGCATTCCCATGAGCAGTGTATGAGAGTTTTTTTTTTTTCCTTCACATCCTCTACAGCACTTGTCATTTGTTGATTTATTGATGATAGGTATTCTGACAGGTGTGAGATGATACCTCATTGTTGTTTTGATTTACATCTCTCGGATGATTAGTGACAGTATATTTTCATATGTCTCTTGGCCTTCCTTCTGTCTTCTTTCAAAAAGTATCTATTTAGGCCCATTGCCCATTTTTTATTGGATCATTTATCTTCCTTTTCTTAAGTTGTATGAGTTCCTTGTAAATGTTGGAGATAACATTGGCAAATATGTCCTCCCATGCAGTGGACTTTCTTGTTTTGTTGATGGCTCCTTTGCTGTGTAGAAGCTTTATATTTTGATTTGTTTATTTTTTCTTTAGTTTCCATTGCCCTAGGAGCTGTATCAGTAAAGATATTATTATTATGAAAAATATTTGCTATTTTGTTGCCTATGGCTTCTAAGATGTTTATGGTTTCTCATCTTACATTTAAGTCTTTTATCCATTTTGAGTTTATTTTTGTGCAGGGTGTAAGTTAGTAGCCTAGTTTTAAATTTTGCAAGTATCTGTCCAGTTTTACCAACACAATTTATTGAAGAGACTATCTTATCTCTATTGTATGCTCTAGCCTCCTTTGTCAAATATTAATTGAGCATACTGGCCTGTGTCAATCTCTGGGTTCTCTGTTCTGTTGTTCCACTGGTCTATATGTCTGTTCTTGTGCCAGTACCAGGCAGTTATGAGAACAGTGGCTTTGTAGTATAGCTTGATATCTGGTATTGTGATCCTTCCAACATTGTTCTTCTTTCTCAGGATGGCTGCAGATTTTTGGGGTCTTTTTATATTCCAGATGAATTTTTGCAGAATTTGTTCTAGATCTTTGAAGTATGTCATTGGTATTTTAATGGGGATTGCATTGAATTTATAGATTACTTTGGGTAGTATGGACATTTTAATGATGTTGATTCTACCAATCCATGAACATGGTATATTTTTCCATTTGTTCATGTCTCCCTCTATCTCTTTTTTTAGTGTCCTGAAATTTTCTGAGTACAGGTGCTTTGTGTCCTTGGTTAAGTTTATGTCTAGGTATCTTAATTTTTTTTTGTTGCAATGGTACATGTAATTGCTTTTTTAATTTCTCTTTCTGTGAGTTCATTATTGGTGCATAGAAAAGCCATAGATTTCTGGGTGTTAATTTTTTATCCTTCTACTTTGCCAAATTATTTATTAAGTCTAGAATTTTTTTGATGAAGTCTTTCGGGTTTTCTATGTACAATATCATGTCATCTGTGAATAAGGACAGTTTTACTTCTTTCCAATTTGGATTCCTTTTGTTTCTTCTTGTTTAATCACAAAGGCTAGTACTTCCAGTACTATGTGGAAGAGGGGTGTTGAGAGTGGACATTCCTGTCTTGTTCTTGTTCATAGGGGAAATGGTTTTAGTTTTTCCCATTGAAATGGAATGTTCTAAAGATGTCAATTAAGTTTATCTGATCTAGTGAGTCATTTAAGATTAATGTTTTTTTGCTAATTTTTGTCTAGAGGATTTATCCAGTGATGTTAATAGGGTATTAAAGTCTCCTACTATGATTGTGTTGCTGTGAATCTCTCCCCTGATATCTTCCAGAAGTTTTATTTATTTTTTATGTATTTGAGTGTTCCTGCATTGGGTGCATAAATGTTTACCAGAGTTATGTCCTCTTGTTGTATCCATCCCTTTAGAATTATGAAGTGACCTTTATTGTCTCTTGTTATGGTCTTCACTTTGAGATGTATTTTGTCAGATATAAGTATTGCTACTCTAGCTTTTTGTTTAATTTCCATTTGTCTGATAGATATTTTTCCATCCCTTTACTTTCAGTCTGTGTGAGTCCCTGTAGACATCATATATATGGATCATGTTTTCTTATCCATTAACTCATTGGATGTCTTTTGATTGAAGCATTTACATTTAGTGTTATTATTGATAGGTATTTGTTTGTAGCCATTTTTGTACTTTAAGCCTGTGTTCCTTTCTCCATTTCTATTTCTTATTTTTACAGAATTCCCTTTAGTATTTCTTGCATTGCTGGCTTGGTAGTGATAAACTCCCTTAGCCTTTTTTTGTCTGCAAAGTTCCTGATTTCCTCTTCAATTTTGATTTATAGGCTTGCTGGATAGAGTATTCTTGGATTCAGTCCTTTGCTTTGAATCACTTTGTATACCTCCTTCCATTCCCTTCTAGCTTGATGTGTTTTTGTTGAGAAATTATTTAATAACTGATGGGGGATTCTCTGTCTCTCTCTTGCAGCCTTTAAGATTTTCTCTTTGTCATTAACATTTGCCATTGCAATTATGACGTGTCTTGCTGTGGGTCTTTTGGGATTCATCTTGCTTGGGACTGTCTGTACTTGTATAACTTCTTTATTCCCCATATCCAGGAAATTTTCTATAATTATTTCTTCAATTAGATTTTCTAATCCTTGATGCTCTTCTTGTCCATCTGGCAGCCATATTATACATGTGTTACTTCATTTTGTTGTCCCAAAGCTCCCTTTGGCTCACCTCCTGCTTGTTAATTTTTTCTCCAGTTGCTGCTCAGATTGAGCTTGGTTCTCTACCTTATCTTCTAACTCACTAATTTGATCTTCTGCTTCCTCTAGTCTTTTGTTGTAACCTTCCATGGTGTTTTTGATTGTAGCTACATCACTTTTGATTTCTTCCTGATTTTTGCATAGGTTGTTGATTTTCTCATTCATCTGATGCATGAATTGTATGACCATTACTCTGAATTCTTTTTCTGTCATATTGCATGCTTCTGATTCACTTATTTCTTTCTTGGCAACTCCCTCATTTTCTTTCCTCTGGGGATTGTGTCATCTTGCCATTCTGACTATCATTGAGTTGCATGAGCTTGGGCTGTGTGCAGTGGGAGCTTCGCACCACTCGAGTGTCACTGAAAAGCTCCAACACCAACATGTGGCTACCATGGGTTGGTGAGAGCCATGCTCACCTTGGATCAGAATCACTGGCACTCATTGTGGCCTCATGTGTGTACCTAGAATCAGGAACCTCGCCTATGCAGCACTGAAACAGAGACCCCACCAGTGTGTGCCAAAAATCAGAGTCCCCCCTAGCATGTGCCAGGAGTCAGGGTTTCCTTGTCCCACACAAATAATCGAGTATCAGAGTCTCTGCTGCTTGGTGCAGCTTCACGCCAAGAACCAGGGTTCTAGTGTGCATGTGCTCCAAGAATTGGAGTCATTGGCTCTTAGTGTGAATGCACTGTGAATCAGGGATCCTAGGGGCGTGTGAAGGAAACAGAGTCAAGAATTAGGGTCCTGGTAAGCTTAGGGGACCAGGACACACAGTAGCAGTGTGTTGGCAGGAGGGCTCCTCTTGTGCTGTGGAAACAGACTTGTGTGTGCAGTTGCCTAGAATCGAAGTCACGTAGCACTGCCACCCTATGTGGGCATGGGGTTTGATCACAAGATTGCATTGCGGGAAACAAATTCCCAGGCTTAAATTTCTGTAGCAGCGTTGCGGCCCTGTGCAAGGGGTGGGTTTAGCAGTTCCTATGGCACTGCCTGTGGGAAGAGGGATGGGTTCTGTGATTAACAGAAATCTGCTGCTGGGATGTCTGGATCCTTGATGTCTGTGGGTCTGCAGCTGTGGTTGCAGGTATCTGTCCCCAGTGGCTGCAGGGTCCCGGTTTGCATCTGAGTCCAGACTGGGTGATGCTGAGGCCAGGATTCTAGCCTGTTTTTCAAGATGGCATGGTCCCTGCACCCACACTGGCTGCCCTAGAGTGACCCAGTGGCAATGGGGCTCCACAGTCTAAGACTGCCCAGTTTGGCAGCTCCTTGGAAGACCTGCAGGATCTAACTGTTCATAGCTCATACACAAACACACACCACACTCATCCACAAACTCCTCTAGCACTCCCTCCCTCCCTAACTTCCTGCTGGTCAGCATCTTCAGCCCAAGTGTTTTCTTCCATACTTTAATTCAATAGGCTGCCTACAGCCTGAAGTGCCAAGAAGTCACTTCAAAAAGAAGATCCTTCTGTTTTGTCTAGCTTCCACAACTCCATCCTCAGGGGCTCTCTACTCAGCCCTAGGCATTATATATTTTCACCTTTTTTTCTCTTCAAAAATTATTAATTTACATTCTTTATTGTTGAAAGTATTACCAATGTTTCCTTTCCCAACCCCCCTGGACCTCTCCCTGGACACTCCCACCCCCAGTATATGCCCTCACTCCCCTACTGTCTAGGGATATGCTTATATACATGCATACAAGTCCTTTAGGTGGTCATTTACCTCCTGCATCCCCCTACCCAGCCTTCTCTCTGAGGTTTGACAATCTGTTCAATGCTTCTATGTCTCTATATATATTTCTGTTCATCAGTTTATGTTATTCATTATATTCCACAAAAAGTGAGATCATGTGATATTTATCTTTCTATGACAGGCTTATTTCACTAAGCATAAGGCTCTGCAGTTCCATCCAGGTTGCTGCAAATGGTAAGAATTCCTTCTTTTTAATGGCAGCATAGAATTCCATTATGTAGATGAACCATAGTTTTCTAATCCACTCATCTGCTGATGGGCACCTAAGCTGTTTCCAAATTGTAGCTATTGTAAATTGTGCTGCTATGAACATAGGGGTGAATATATTCTTTCTGATTGGTGTTTCTGATCTCTTGGGATATATTCCTAGAAGTAAGATCACTGGGTCAAATTGGAGTTCCATTTTTAATTTTTTGAGGAAATGCCATACTGTTTTCCACAGTGGCTGTACTAGTCTGCATTCACACCAGCAGTGCACGAGGATTTCTTTTTCTCCACATACTCACCATCACTTGTCATTTATTGATTTGCTGATGATAGCCATTCTGACAGGTACGAGATGGTACCTCATTTTCATTTTGATTTGCACCTTTCATTTTCACTGTTTTTATTTTTTTACTAATGTATTACAAATATACATATCTTCACATTGCCCCAGCCTCCCAGGTATACCCTAACCCCCCAGTGTCTTGTGTTCATAGGTTATGTTTCTATGCATGCATACAAGTCCTTTGGTTGATCTGTTATTTAACCCACCTCTCCCTAAACTTCCTCTTATAATTTGAAAGTCTCTTTGATGCTTTACTGCCTCTGTATCTATCTTTTATTCATCAGTTTATAGTGTTCTTTATTATCCACAAATGAGTAAGATCATATGGTGTTTCTCCTTCATTGACTGAATTATTTCACTTAGCATAAAGCAATCCAGTTCCATCCAGGTTTCTGCAAATTGTAAGAATTCCTTCTTTTTAATGGCAGCATATTATTCCATTTTGTAGATGTACCATAGTTTTCTGCTGACGGACACGTAGGCTGTTTCCAAATTGAAGCTATTGTAAATTGTGCGGCAATGAACATAGGGGTGCATAAATCCTTTCTGATTGGTGTTTCTAGTTTCTTAGGATATATTCCTAAGAGTAAGATTGCTGGGTCAAATGGGAGCTCCACTTCTAGTTTCTTGAGGAAACTCCATACTGTTCTCCACAGTGGCTGCACCAGTCTGCATTTCCACCAACAGTGCACAAGGGTTCCTTTTTCTCCACATCCTCGCCAAAACTTGTCACTTGTTGATTTGTTGATGATTGCCATTCCGACAGGTGTAAGATGGTATCGCGTTGTCGTTTTGATTTGCATCTCTCGGATGATTAATGACTTTGAACATGTTTTCATGTGTCTCTTGGTCTTCTTCTGTCTTCTTTTGAAAAGGTTCTATTTAAGTCCCTTGCCCATTTTCATATTGGATCATTTATCTTCCTTTTATTAAGTTGTATAAGTTGGCTGTAGATGTTGGAGATTAAACCTTTATCAGTGATAACATTTGCAAATATGTTCTCCCATACAATGAGCTTTCTTATTCTTTTGTTGATGGATCCTTTTGCTGTGCAAAAGCTTTTTATTTTGATGTAGTCCCATTTGTTTATTTTTTCTTTACCTTCCATTGCCCTTGGAGCAGTATCAGTGAAGAAGTTCTTTTGGCATATGTCTGAGATTGTGCTGCCTGTGGATTCCTCTAGTATTTTTATGGTATCCTGTCTAATGTTTAAATCCTGTATCCATTTTGAGTTTATTTTTGTGTATGGTGTAAGTTGGTGGTGTAGTTTCATTTTTTTGCATGCATCTGTCCAATTTTCCCCACACCATTTATTGAAGAGGCTGTCTTGACTCCATTGTATGTTCATGCCTCCTTTGTCAAATATTAATTGAGCATAGAGGTTTGGGTGACTATCTGGATTCTCTATCCTATTCCATTGGTCTATATGTTTGTTCTTGTGCCAGTACCAGGCTGTTTTGAGAACAGTTGCTTTGTAATATAGCTTGAAATCAGATATTGAGATCCCACCTACTTTATTCTTCTTTCTCAGAATTGCTGTGGCTATTCAGGGTCTTTTTGTTGTTGTTGTTGCAGATGAATATTTGGACAGTTGTTTCTAGGTAGGTCTGTGAAATATGTTGTTGGTATTTTAATGGGTAGTGCCTTGAATCTATAGATTACTTTGGGTAGTATGGACATTTTAATTATGTTGATTCTCCCAATCCATGAGCATGGTATGCTGTTCCATCTGTTTACGTCTTTCTCTATCTCTTTTTTCAGTGTCCTGTAGTTTTCTGCATATAGGTCTTTTACCTCCTTAGTTAGGTTTATTCATAGGTAATCTTAAGTATTTTGGTGTGATCATAATGGGATTGCTTTTTTAGTCTCTCTTTCTGTAGGTTCACTATTAGTGTATAGAAATTCCATAGATTTCTTAGATTTAATTTGTATCCTGCTACATTGCTGAATTCATTTATTAAATCTATTAGTTTTTGGATGGAATCCTTAGGGTTTTTTATGTACAGTATCATGTCATCTGCAAATAAGGACAGCTTTACTTCTTCTTTTCCAATTCGGATGTCTTTTGTTTCTTCTTCTTAGCAAATTGCAATGGCTAATACTTCCAGTGCTATGTCAAACAGGAGTGGTGAGAGTGGGCATCCCTATCTTCTTCCTGTTCTTAGAAAAAAATGGTTTAATTTTTTGTCCATTGAATATGATGTTAGCTGTGGGTTTATCACAGATGGCTTTTATGATGTTGAGGTATGATCCTTCTATTCCCACCTTGCTGATGGTTTGTATCAAGAAAGGGTGTTGGATTTTGTCAAATGCTTTTTCTGCATCAATTGATATGACCATGTGATTTTTATCTCTCAGTTTGTTAATGTGATGTATATTGTGTATTGATTTGGGTATATTGTGCCATCCTTGCATTCCTGGGATAAACACTACTTGGTCATTGTGTGTGATCTTTCTGATGTACTGCTGGATCCGATTTGCTAGACTTTTGTTGAGGATTTTGGCATCAATGTTCATGAGAGATATTGGCCTGAAATTATCTTTCTTTGTGTTGTCTTTATGTGGTTTTGGTATTAGGGTGATGCTGGCTTCATAGAAGGTGATTGGAAGTGTTCCTTCTTCTTGAATATTTTTCAATAGTCTGAGCAGGATAGGTTTTAATTCTTTCTTGAATGACCTGAATCACCATCTTCCATCCTTTCAGTTGCTAATCTGATGGGGGTTCCTTTGTAGGTAACTTTCTGTCTTTCTCTGGCCACTTTTAAGATTCTTAGTTTGTGGTTGGTGTTTGCCAATTTAATTATAATGTGCCTTGGTGTCAGTTTTTTTTGGGGGGGGCATTCATTTTTCTTGGGACTCTGTGAGCTTCTTGAATTTGTATGGTTTTTTTTCTTCCTATATCAGGGAAGTTTTCTGTCATTATTTCTTCAAACAGGTTTTCTATTCCTTGCTCAGTTTCCACTCTTTCTGGAACCCCAATTATGCGGATGTTGTTTTGTTTTGTGTTATCCTTTAGGCACTTCTCTTGCTTTTTAATTTTTTTTCTAGAAGTTGCTGTACTTGGATATTTTTTCCTACCTTGTCTTCTAGCTCACTGATGTCATCCTCTGCTTCTCCTAGTCTACTTTTGATGCTTTCTATTCAGTTCTTTACAGCAGTGATGTCATTTTTCATTTCTTCTTGGTTATTCTTCATTTCCTCTTGGTTATTATTCATATTGTTGAGTTTGTCTTCCATTCTTTTCAGCCACCTTATGACCATTTCTCCAAACTCTTTCTCTGGCAGATTGTTTGCTTCTATTTCGTTTACTTCCTTTTCTGGTGATGCCTGCTTTTCTTTCATATGCGGGCTGTTTCTTCATCTGCCCATGGTCTTTCTTCTTCAGGTGTCTGGTTATGTAGTTCTCTGTCCTTATCCCAGGTGAAATCTGACATTTCAGTGTGACGTGTGGAGCTCCTCAGAATCTGAGTGTTTGCGCCAATTAGGGAGCGGTGTTCTCTGATAATCCAAATGATTGATGCTGAATTCTTGCCTTCTTCCTACCTTCCAGATCCCAGTAATAAGGTTCTGCTGGCCATTATCACCTTTTTGACTTCCCTGTTAAGAACTGCTTTACTGGAGCATCCACTGATGAACAAAGCTTCACCTGTTACCATAACATTAAGAGTAGGGGTAAGAGGAAATCCTTAGGTTTGTGACTTTCTAACCCTACCTATGTTGAACCTTTTAATGAATTGCCAAATTGCTTACCATAGTGGCCGCAGTATTTTACATTTTTATCAGCAATGTATGAGGGTTCCAATTTATCTACATCCTTGGTAACATTTGTTATTGTTTTTTATTATTATTATTATAAACATCCCAGTGGTACATCACTGGTTGAAAGTAGTCAGTGTATGGTCCCTTGAAAAAGTAATCTTAAAATATGAATAGGAATTAGCTAGACCAAAAGGGTATTACAGTAGTTTTTATTTGTATTTCCCTAACAACTAATGATGTTGACTATCTGTTTACATATGTTTAACCATTAGTATATTTTCTTTGAAGAAATGCCTATTCAAATTTTTGTCCATTTTTTAACATATTTTATTGATTTTTTACAGAGAGGAAGAGAGAGATAGATTGATGAGAGAGAAACATCAATCAGCTGCCTCCTGCACACCCCCTACTGGGGATGTGTCTGCAACCAACGTACATGTCCCTGACCAGATTTGAATCTGGGACACTTCAGTTCCCAGGCAAATGCTCTTTCCACTGAGCCAAAACAGTCAGGCCTTTTGTGCATTTTAAATTGTCTTTTTATTATTGAGTTGTAACAGTTCTGTATATATTCTACTTGTACTCTTGAAAAGCAAAAGTGGGTGGGAGAAAAGGGTAAGACCATTCTTAAGTGGGGAACTGGCATGGATATGTCAACAACAATCTCTGCTGTTTAATTCAAGATGAGAACCTGGGTCAGGGGAAATTAACTGAATCATATTAAGAATGGGTCCTTTGTGGTTATGGCCAAAACTAAGTAAGTACAGAACTGGTTTGTTCTTTGGAGGTTAATAATGCATGGTTAAGATTTTTAAGACCTATTCAAAGATTCATTCTTAGTGGTAATTCATTCTAATAAAAGAATCTCTGGGGAGGGTGTGTGTGGAGAAAACCCTTACTTGCCAGTATATAAAAACAAAAAGATAGGGGCCCCTTATTACAAAGCACAATGACAATATTTTATTTTTCTTTAACACTTTAGCAATGTTTGACACTTTTGCCCATTCCCTCTCCTGTTATTTCTGAAACATTAAAGCTTCCTGGCTATCTTTATTAATCTACTTAGACCCTATTTTCCCTGTTCACACCTTAATTTATAAAGCTCAAATGCCTCATTAATCTGTTCAGAAGAAGTCTGAGGGTGCTAACATTTACTAATGCCTATTATACACACTGTTTTTAAAAGCTGGAAATGTAGCAATCAATAAAAAAGACCTTGAATGCATAGAGCTTAAATTCTAAGTCAATAAAAAAATAAGTAATAGCACTACTAACATATAGGACTATTATTCTACATACTGTTTTAAGGTATTGACCTAAGATACACACACATTTAATCTTCACAAAAATTCTGTGATGTATATACTATCATTATTTCCATTTTACAAATAAAGAAACCAAGGCACAGAGTTGCCAAATGGTTAAGTGAGAAATTGAAGCCAAAAGTTATGACTCCAGAGTTAAGGTTCTTCACTAGTTCTCTATGTTGCCTGTCGAAAACAAATAAATATATCAACTAGTGCTTTCTAAGAGGTAGCCAGACTAGTATTCAAATGAACATTCCTCATCATTCAACTCTAGTCTATATAAGAGAATTCTAGAGATCAACTGGAGGAAGGGAAAGGATTTTTATGAGAATTCATGAAAGTAGAGAGTGCTATTGTTCCCATGATCAAGCCAAGCAAAAAATCCCCAATTAAATTTTCAAGAGGGGACACTGGCTTCCTACTCCCAGGCTGGAGTCTTGTTGCACCACAGGAAAAAAAAATGATAGGTTTCTTGCCTGTGTTGCTACAGAATCAGGAAGATATCATGGGAGAACCTCATATGTGTCTTTTGGTGTCTACAGAAGATAGATATTTGTGCTTGACTTTAACCTGAAGAAATCTAAAGGCAGAAGGCTGGTTGAAGTTGTTTACAATGTCATAGCAAAGGTCTAGACTTCTAAGGTACCAGATTTTCTATGGGCCAGGTAGTTTTCTCAGAATGTATCTGGCAACTCCAACAGAAAAATTTGAATCCCATGAGAAGAAAGTTGTGTAGGTAAGAGCCAACGGGAAAGACAGTCAGATGGTACATTAGGAATAGTACAGGGAACAGTCCCCCCAGTAGGGGGATAGGAAGTGAATGGGATCCCTGAAGAAACCACAAAAACATATCACACACAAAAAGCAGTATTTGGGCATCTCCTTCATGAAGGGTATTGATAGCCAGATTACATTGGCCCCAGTAAATTAAACCTCTCGCTGTCCCTTTAAGATTCCCTCTCTCTATCCACCACCCCTGAATGTTGGAGGAGCCAGAAGCAGCAGAGCAAGTAGGAGAGGAAGTGAAGTAAGATGAGTGAAAGAACAGACCAAGTTCTAGAAATCTGTGGGAGGTTCTGCAGCTAAAGGAGAAGCTTTAAATTTAATAAGATTAAAAAAATATTTTATTACAATTGGTTGAACATTTTAATGCCTATGAATTAAACTATTACAAATATCTGAGAGTAACCAAAAAGTTAATAGATTACACTGCATAACATAATAAGGGATGCTGATATGTTACCAAAAAAAGCACAGTAAAGGAATAGAGAGTGATAGGAGTGATATTTTATATATGTTAGTCAAGGAAAACATCTCAGAGGATATGGCACACAATAATTGAAGATCAAGCCATAGGAATGTCCTTAACCTTCATCTCCTTTCAGTATACACATTCTTTTTGAATGATTTCATCCATTTACAAGGCTTCAATTTGCCCTGATGACTCGCAATCTTATATCACTACTCTAAATTTTCTCCTGATCTACTCATATACTTAATGCCTACCAGTTAGCCCCACCTCAATGATTACAACCACCTCAAATTCAACTTTTCCTAACATAATCTTCCCTTCAAACCTCTCTGACTCCAATGTTTTTCATCTTTAATGAATAGCACTACAAGTAGCACAAGCTGGAAACTATTCCCAAACCTAACTAATCCCTATATTCTATTGTTCTCATCACCTAAATAGATCTTGAATGCTTTCCCACTGCTACTACCCTGACTCAAGATGTAATCATCTCTCACCTGGACTACAATAATACCCTCCTGACTAGTCACCTTACTTCTAATATATTTTGTATACTGTTGCTAAAATAATCATCCATAAATCCAAATAGAATTATAGAGGAACTCAATCGTTCCTAATAGTTCTTAGAATTTTTTCATATGGCTTAGAAGGACTTTCATGATCTGCTTCCTATCTATCTTATAATCTGTCTCTTCCACAATTCCTTGCTCTTTAGTACCTCCCTCCAAGTCAATCTAAATTATTTGTACTTCACTACAAACTCCAAATTATCTATGTCTCATCGGTCCTACCCTTATTTTCTCCAGACTAATCCTTACTTAGTCCCCAACTCAGATGTGATCTTTTTGAGAAAGGCTTCTCTGCACCACACTAAGATCAGTGTCCTTCTTCTGTGCTCCCATTGTCCATTAGCACCATTTATATATTTGTGACTTTGCACTAAACTCTACTGCATTCTCATTGTTCACATGGTTGGCCCTCTAGTGAAATGTCCAGAATAGGACCTTTGCCATTAATCTCTGTATCCATAAGGCCTGGCATATAAAATAGGTTCTCTTTCAAAATCCAGACAGTTCCTCTGCCTGAACTCTTCTTTTCCATACTCGTCCTCATCCTTTAAATTTTCAGTAGGTCCTAAAGATTCCATTATTCTTCTCCTTCAGTATGTTTGTATGTTAAACAGATAGCAGATTTGTTCCTCCTAGGGCTGCTTCTTAACCAGGAACAATGTTGTTCCTTTCCTTGAGAGACATTTGGCAATGTTTGGAGACACTTTTGGTTGTGACAATTCAGGGAAGGAGTGGGGTGCTACTGGCAACTAATTTGTAGAGGTCAGGGATGCTACTAAACCTCTTGTAGTGCACATAACAGTGTGTCCCTCACCCCTCCACACACACATATAACAGAGAAGTATCCAGCTGAAAACATTAATAGTGCAGAGGTGAAGAAAGCCTGTCAGAGGACAAGCAAAATCCCTCAACTATGGTGAATTTTCATGCTGAAATACAGAGCTGCCTGTAAAATGCATGCCTGTCTTCTGGGTCTAAGATAATAAGGAAGAGGAAAAATGAGTCATAAAGATAAAGTTCTTGTGGAGTGGGGTTTTGCTAGATGAGCAAAAACACATTTGAATATATGCTAAAACCCATATTTGGGAAAATGTTCACTTACAGAGAGATAGACCATTCTACAAATGGTCTAAAAGGCTTCCACTGAATTCAGAGCCATTATTGTTTTACTCAAGATAAGCATACTAGAAAAACTCCTGTACAAGTAGAAAAGGAAAGATAAATGAACATTTTTTAGCTATTTATACATGCAAAACACTGTAAAAAGTGTGTTGTATACATTCTCTTTTAATCCTCACAATAGCACTATAAATTAGACCCTCTTTTTCTTTCCATTTTACAGATGAGAAAACTTTTGTAACATTAACACTAAGTGAAAAAATAAATACTTAAATCCAATGTCTTTCTATTACAACATGCTAAGATGATTCAGTGTTCACGGCACATAAAAATCAAGTTCTCAAGACAGAACATACTTTCTAACACTTTCAACACTTTTTTTTTGCTTCTTTCAAACTTAAAAAACAAAATGTACTTTGGCATCCACACTAAATCGAGTTGACTTTTTGTTTGCTTCTTCACACTTGAGTAGGACCCATCTTCTTTTGGTACATTTCCATTTTCATGCCTGGGCTGGGAATCAAAAGATATGAACTCATTAAATTAATCACATGTAGTTGAAAAATTGACTGGGATATTTACCTCACTATTCCTTAGTCTATAATTTACCTGCAAAATTATAAAGTTTCATTATGCTAACAACAGGATATGATAGATGCGAAATATCCCACACGTAGACCATTGTAATAATGTTCTCAACTTCAAGGTCCCTTCTCAGGACCAGACTCACTCCCTAGCCAAAACCTAGGATTCATTCTGCCTTTTCCACTTTCCAAAAGTGCTTTCACCATTTACATCCCCTTGGAATTTTTCCTCATCAATATTCCTCTTCCCCTATTCTGCAGCGTTAGAAACAATCGCAATACTCCAGAAGACAATCATAGAAGTTCTTTTTATGTAACCTGTTATATCATTACTAAATGCATTCTTCTCTTACAAGCATGGTCCAGAATCAGATGAAAGCATGAATCATGCAATGTTTCTGTTGTTATTAAGAACACCATTAAAGACTGCTCTGGCACCATATGTAATGCTTCATAGGAATGAAAGGTGGTCATTGTAAGAGATTTGTGCCTATATTATGATGCCTCAATTATTTAATCATCAACAGTTGCCCCAATGCAAAAGACAGTTTGTGTTGATGCTGTAGCACATAGTCTGACCATTGTGCACCATAACCTGCATTACTACCCTTCCCACATTCTGCTTATACCTACTCTAATATTACAGGCTTCATGTTCAGAGATCTTGAAGTCACATTCCCACCTATTTTGCTGTTGCCACTTCTTTTTGATAATTTAGTTAAAATTTTTCTTCTTCAGACTTACTTGGAGGAAATGTCTGTATATCTCTTCACATGGGTTTAATCTCTGCCTCCTTCTCCTAAAAGTCTCTTTGTGGTTCTTCTTGAACTTCTGTTTGACAATCATGGGGCTATTATTAATGTGTATCCAAAGAAGGTATGTGAGAATAAAGTCTAACAAAAATTAACTGTAATGAAATGTACAGGCAGTTAGTAAGAAGCTTCAGCATATTTGTTGAGTCCTAACACTCATTTTGAGCAAATAACTGTATTTAGAGTGTACCCTTCCCAGATACCTTTTTTGAAGCTCAGTAAACATGCTACTATCTCACCTCAGCATGAACTGAAAAGGTGTAACAATATTTCCAAAAAGAAAAGCATTTGACTAGCAGAATTAAAGTGTAAAGCAGTCTTCTTTTTAAAATAAGAAGATTGTTTTCCTCTGCACTATACACAAAATGGGAGATAATTATGATCTCTAAATGCATAATAATCTGGCCACTCAGCGTATATCATATATAATAAAAGGTTAATATGCAAATTGTCCCCTCGACCAGAAGTTTGACCAGCAGGCAGGCCAGCCAACCACCCATGTCCCCTCCCCCTAGCCAGGCTGGCTGGACCCCACCCATGCACAAATTCATGCACCAGGCCTCTAATACACACACACACACACACCACACACACACACACACACACACTGAGTGGCCAAATTATTATGTGTTCAGAGATCATAATAATCTGGCCACTCAGTGTAAATCCTGTGATTGACCTGTAACAAATTTTTCACATATCTTTCTTTATGGTTTTTTTTATTTTTAAGAAGCAGACTCGCTACAGGATTTTATTAGAGTGACACTAGGTGCTTAAAGAATAATATAATAAGAAAGAAAGAACAAGCTTAAAGGATGATCCAAAATTCCATCCTTCTGTTGCTACTAGTAACTACATAGGAGAGGAAACTGGTAGAAAGTTGATGCTTCCATTTCTCTGAATTAGTGAAACAAATAATCAGATGGGACATCCCTCAGGAAGAAAAACTATGTACCAATCGGCCAGCTCAGAGTAGCCTCCACTCTGTGCAAATTTCTGCTTGTCAGATACCTCCTTTCCAAGCTTTATTTATAAAATTGATGTCAAATGGTTTATTATTTGAGGTCAGCATAACACTGGAAAATGAAAAATCAAATACAGGGGATAGGGACAATATGTTCTACACATACATAATAGTATAATTTCTTTTGAAGAAACATAGGAATCAAATGGCAGAAATGTTTGACTCTTAGGATTCTGAGGGAAAACAAAATGACCTTGAAATAAAAAAAAATAAGTTTCAAAGACTGAAGTTATTACCCACAATAAGAATACATTCTGCCCTGTGGAAATACATAAGTATCTTCAGTCTATTTAGAATTAACCTTTTTAAGACTGCTGGAGAATTAATTGGGTCTTATCTTCTCTATCTGAGCTGCCATAGGTTCAGTCTAGAGGTTTACATTTAGTATTCCAAGGAGCTTTGTACAGGGCAGCCAGCTGTGCAACTATGGCTTATTTACCTATGCTTCTGGCTTAGATTCCTCTGAGTGTGAGAACTGAAGAAAACAGCCCCTCCCAGAAAACATACAAGCCCAGCCCAGCACAACAGGACTTAGTGTAGGTGGGGTCCATGTAGTGCATCAAATATGACAGTCCAAAAAGGGACTGAACACTGAAACTAGCCGAGGTCTGCGTCCTCCTCCTCTGTGCTTCTTTTTTCTTCAATTGTTCCTGCATTGTGCACATTACCACAGGAGGGGGCAGCTATGAAAATTCCAGAAACCAAAAACTTCAAGTTGGCATTGCTTCAGGAGTTGTGAATATTTTAAAGAAATGTGCAGTTTAGAAATATTAACAATAGTTATTTCTGTAAAGTGGGATTACTGGAGGATTTTATTTTCTCTTTGTGGTTTGCTATATTTTACATCATGACCATGTAAAATTACATCATAACTTCTTTTTAAAAGGTAACCTTCCAGGAGAAACCAAGATGGCGGCATAGGTGAATACCTAAGTTGCTGCCTCACACAACAATTTCAAAATTACAACTAAAAGACAGAACGGACACCATCCAGAATCACAGGAAAGCTGGCCGAGTGAAAATTCTACATCTAGAAGTAAAGAGAGGGACTCAGGAAGACTCAGAGGAGCTGCAAAAAGCTGAGGTACAGAGACACGCTAGTGGAGAGGATGGACAGAGGAGGGTCTGGCTGGCTTACTCTAGCAGGAGGGAGATGGAAACTCCTGATGGCACTGAACCCCACTTCTTTTTTTTAATTTTAATTAAATATTTATTATTCAGATTATTACATTTGGTTTTTTTTCCCCTCCATAGCACCCCTCCACCCAGCTCCCACCCTTCCCTCCCTCCCCTTGACCTCATCCATAGGTGTATAATTTTTGTCCAGTCTCTCCCTGTATACCCCTCACCCCTTTCCCCCTGAGAATTATCAGTCCACTCCCTTTCAATGCTCCTGATTCTAGTATATTCACCAGTTTATTCTGTTGATCAAATTTTTAATTCACTTAATTTTTAGATTCACTTGTTGATAGATACGTATTTGTTGTTCATAATTTTTTGACTTTAATCTTTTTCTTCTTCCTCTTCTTAAAGAGTACCTTTAAGCATTTCATATAATACTGGTTTGGAGTTGATGAACTCCTTTAGCTTTTTCTTATCTGTGAAGTTCTTTATCTGCCCTTCAATTCTGAATGATAGCTTTGCTGGATAGATTATTCTTGGTTGTAGGTTCTTGCTATTCATCACGTTGAATATTTCTTGCCACTCCCACCTGGCCTGCATCATTTCTGTTGAGAAATCAGCTGACAGTCGTATGGGTGCTCCCTTGTAGGTAATGAACTGTTTTTCTCTTGCTGCTTTTAATATTCTCTCTTTGTCTTTTGCTCTTGGTATTTTAATTATGATGTGTCTTGGTGTGGTCCTCTTTGGATTCCTATTATATGGGGTTCTGTGTGCTTCCTGGACTTGTAAGTCTATTTCTTTCACCAGATGTGGGAAGTTTTCAGTCATTATTTCTTTAAATAGGTTTTCAGTATCTTACTCTCTCTCTCTTCTGGCACTCCCACAATTCTGATGTTGGTACGTTTGAAGCTGTCCCAGAGTCTCCTTACATTATCTTCACATTTTTGGATTCTTTTCTCTTCTTGCTTTTTCCAGTTGAGTGTTTTCTGCTTCTTTATATTTCAAATTTTTGACTTGATTCTTGCCTTTCTCTAGTCTGCTGTTAGGACTCTGTATAATATTTTTTATTTCAGTCAGTGAATGTTTAATTTCTAGTTGATCCTTTTTCATCTTTAGTTGGGCCTTTACCATCTCTAGTTGGTCCTTTTTCATCTCCTCTTGGGACTTGATAAATGTATCCATCTTTTCTAGCATATTCTTGAAATACCTTATAAGCGTGGTTTTGAACTCTATATCCAGTCATTTTTTTTCCTCCATTTCTTTTGTTTGTGATTCCTTCCCTTGTCTCGGCATTTTCACTATGTCGGGGAAACTTCTGTGTTGGATTCAGCCTTATAATGCCAGAAGTGCAAAGCCTCAGAAGCCTCTGTTGAGCTTGGGATGGGTGGAGTCTCAGGGCTTAAGGGACCGCCTTGCCTTCCAGTCGGCCCCACCTTCCATGGCCCCTGAGTCTCACGTGACTGGGTAATCACTGGAGTGGTCCTTGTGCACGCGAGCCCGCAGTGCCTCTAACCGCTGCCTTTCCGGCTCCCCTGCGCACCAGGACCACACGAGTCTACTAGGTCCACAGGGTTTCGCCCGAAACAGGGGCCCAGTGGACTCAGAAGTGGCACAGTTGGGAGGGTCTGTCTCCCGCCCTCTCGCGAAAGCCAGCGGCACAATCAGCAGTCTGTCCTCCGCGCAGCGCCGTGCGCACCGCCACCAGGCCTTTGATCTTTTGCGGCTCCCCTAAATTTCCGTGCACCTCTCCCTTTTCACAGTCCAAACTCACCTTGTATGAGTTTTGGCTGGATCTGGGGTTTAGTGTCGTAAGATAAGGGGTTCAATGCCGTTGGGAGTCTCCGTTTCCCTCCCGCCAGAGAAAGCCAGCCAGGTACTCAGGCACCCGCTCTCTCAGCGTGTGCGTCTCCGTACCTCAGCTTTTTGCAGCTCCTCTGAGTCTCTGTGAGCCCCTCTCTTTCCTTCTAGTTGTAGAACTTCCACTCAGCCAGCTTTCCTGTGGTTCTGGATGATGTCCGTTCTGTCTTTTAGTTGTAGTTTTGAAATTGTTGTGCGAGGCAGCAGTGTAGGTGTTCACCTATGCCGCCATCTTGGATTCTCCTGAACCCCACTTCTGACTGCACTGAATCCCGGCTCCAGGCAAGACTCATACAGGGGAGTCTGGACTGTTGTGAAAAGGAAGGAGTGCAGGGAAACTTAGGGGAGCCACGAAAGACAGAGGTCTAGGGGCACGCAAAAGTGCACACACAGTGTGCTGACTGTTCAATGTGCAGCTGGCTTTCTCTAGCAGGAGGAAAACAGAACCTGCCAACAGCACTGAAATACAGGTTCAACTGCACTGAACCCCAGTTTCAGACGAGACCCTGGGGACCCAAACCCATACAGGTCCCTAGAGAGCAGGGAAACTCAGTAGAACCAGAAAGGCAGAGGTCTGGAGGCTCGCGCACATGCACAGACACTGCTGATCCTCACAACCAATTGGCTTGGAGGTAAATTCTTCCCAGTGATACCAACAACAATCAAGAATTAACTACAACAAGACTGTACACACAGTTCACAAAGGGGTGCACCAAGAGTGTCCACCTCAGGTAACTGGGGAGGCAGAGCTACTGGGCCCTATAGGACACCTAGCACACAAAGCTACTCTGCTAACTCAGGGAAGAAGTGAAATATGTGGAGACAAAAGAACAGATCACAAATGAAAGAAATGGAAGAAAACAAAAAATTGAATATAGAGTTCAAAACCATGGTTATAAGGTTTTTTTAAAAATTTCCTAGAAAAAATGGATAAACTTAGCGAGACCCAAGAGGAGATGAAAAAAACAAACAAAAAAAAAACTAGAAGTTAAACATACACTGACTGAAATAAAGAAATATTATACAGAAACCTAACAGCAGATTAGAGGAACACAAGAATCAAGTAAAATATATGAAATACAAAGAAGCAAAAACACTCCACTGGAAAAGCAAGAAGAAAAAAGAATCCAAAAATGTAAAGGTAGTGTAAGGAGCCTCTGGGACAACTTCAAGCATACCAACATCAGAATTATGGGGGTGCCAGAAGAAGAGAAAGACCAAGATACTGAAAACCTATTTGAAGAAATGATGACTGAAAACTTCCCCCACCTGGTGAAAGAAATAGACTTACAAGTCCAGGAAGCACACAGAACTCCAAGCAAAAGGAATCCAAAGAGGACCACACCAAGACACATCATAATTAAAATGCCAAGAGCAAAAGACAAAGAGAGAATATTAAAAGCAGCAAGACAAAAACAGTTAATTACCTACAAGGGAGCACCCATATGATTATCAGCTGATTTCTCAACAGAAACTATGCAGGCCAGATGGGAGTGGCAAGAAATATTCAAAGTGATGAATTGCAAGAACCTACAATCAAAATTACTCTACCCAGCAAAGCTATCATTCAGAATTGAAGGGCAGATAAAGAGCTTCACAGATAAGGAAAAAACTAAAGGAGTTCATCACCACCAAACCAGTATTTTATGAAATGCTGAAAGGTATTCTTGAAGAAGAAGAAGAAGAAGAAGAAGAAGAAGAAGAAGAAGAAGAAGAAGAAGAAGAAGAAGAAGAAGAAGAAGAAGAAGAAAACAGTAAAGGTAAAAATTATGTACAACAAATATATATCTATCAACAAGTGAATCTAAAAATCAAGTGAATTGAAAAATATGATGAACAGAATAAACTGATGAATATAATAGAATTAGGGACATAGAAAGGGAGTGGACTGATAATTTTCAGGAGGAAAGAAGTAAGGTGGGGTGCAGGGAGAGACTGGACAAAAATCATACACCTATGGATGAGGACAATGGGGGGGAGGTAAGGGCAGAGGGTGGGGTGAGAGACATTGGAGGGGAGCTATGGGGGGAAAGAGGAACAATTATAATAATATGAACAATATTTATTTAAAAAACTCAGAAGCACAAAAATTAATTAATTAATTAATTAATTAATTAATTAAAAAAATAAAAGGTAACCTTCCTCAATAAGTGATCTTTATTTCCCTGGTGCTCTATTTCCAAGTACTGTAGAGCAGCCAAGAAAGTGTACAAAAAAACACCCAAATGGGGATTTTTCCAGTTTCAGCATTATTGTTCTTTAAAATCATGGAAAGATAAGGCAAAGGATGAAGATATGAACTGACTTTATCAGCAGGGCCTCAGGAGAAAAATATTTCACTCTAAGTGATTCTTATGAATAGAGTTTGTGAAAATACTATTTACAGTTAGTGTTCAGAGTTATAGGAAATAATAACAAGGTTAGTGAAGTATGAGTAGGAAACCATTACCATCCCTAGAGCTAAGGGGTCAAGGGAAGCAACAGAGTTATCAGAGCCCAGTGAATACTAGAACCATGAAGGAGGAAGATCCCAATAGGTGCTCTACTTGTGCAGGTGTGCAGCTACTGCCAGAGATGCAGTGCCAGAGCAGAAAGGGACTGGGGAAAATACTCTGTCCCCCTCTCTTTCCATTATTATTTCTCTTACCATTTCTACCTCCTTATCAAGCCCAACAGTAACTAACAGGCAAGAGAACCAAGAATGCACAGTCTGCAGGGGTAAACCTAGGGCAGATATGGAAGCTAGGAAGAATAGAAATTGGATGAGGGTAGGGCAAAAAATAATTAACACAGTCTACCTTTTTTGTTACTCAGAAACCATACCTGTCATTTGTGCAAACAAAAAACTTTCATCTCCAACCAATTGGTATTTCTCTCTCTCTCTCTTTTAAAAATTAAAGTAAATATAGATGTAAATGTGTGTATATGTAAATATGATATACATATTCAGATAAACAGCTAAAGAGATACACACACACACACACACACACACACACACACACACACACCCCTCTATATTTTCTAGCTCTGTCCACTGAAAGGACCTAGAAACAATAACATCCAATAGCAATTATCACACACAGAACTCAGATCTTATTTTCTAAATTCCATTATCTGCCAAAAGAAATCAGTGCTCCTTGGTGAAGTAGCCTATTACAGAGCTGGACCAGGAAAATTATAAGATGGACCTGGAGCACCTTTTTGTACCAAAAAGTAAGGAAGCAAGGCAATGCATGGAGAATAATGATGGCATGTCAAAGGGATGAATATGCCAGTTTGAAAGGGAGAACTTTAGCTTATTAAAGTTCTGTTTGACATATATAAGAGAAAAATTGCAGGTCTTTGTGGGGGAAAAAAACTAACTTCCTTTGGTTAGTGGCAATTTGAACATATAGTAATGATAGTAACAAATTATTGAATAAAAATGGAAAACATTTGTTCATAGTAATATAAGTAAAAAAATAAAACTAAATTTTGATGGTTATTTACATCATTTTGATGTATCTTCTCACAAAGTACTTATTTATTACAAAAGATATAAAGAGTAACTTTACAATGGAGAAGCCTGGTTGATCAAGTAATTAACATGAACATCATTAGTAACAGAACAAATAAAGACCATTTACCACCTGATGGAATGTTATAAGAAGAATGCAGCATCACTTCTGTGATATTTCTGCTAAATATGCTCTATCAGTAATGGTTCAATGAAAGAAACAGGACCACAAGGAATTTGTTACCGATTTTCCTTTATGCATTGTGGGAGGTGGTTAAGCAATGTATGCAAGACTCTTGTCTTTGCATCTAATGCTGGAGCTTGCAGTCCACAGGTCAGGCAACTGGAAAGGTAAAAAAAGATGTTAAACATAAGATAAGAAAAACAAGCTAGAAACCACAAGCACTAGTTAGCAGTTATTGTTGCCTCTTCCCTTAGTGGTATGGGTATCCCATAGAAGCTGGGTCCTTTGTCATGAAGCTAAACCTACACCTGACCTAGGGACACTTACTTTAAGGATAATCTTGGTGGAAAACTTGCAGACCCAGGTGGTTCCCCACACCAACAAGGTATGCCAACAGATGAGCAACAATGTGTGTAACTACAAAATGGTTGCTGCTTAAATTCCACCCACTGAACCTCCCATAAGAATCTCTTTTGTGGCCTGCTGGACATTGGGTGATATTTAACGCTGGTGTTCTTGATCTGGCATCTAGAAGGTTCAGCAATTTGGACAAAGGGCTGTGCAAAGATTAAATAAGAGTCCAAAGACAAAACATAACTTTGAAAGGCATATTGGAGGGTCAGAGAAGCCTGGCTGAAGAAATCAAGTTCTCCTTGTCTCAGGACCTCCAAATTATCCTAAGGGAAGGTGGAGATATACGTACACTTCAAAGGATAGGGTTTCGGTACAGAAGCATTGTCAGATTGGGGAATTACCTTCAGCTGTTCAGGTGTTTGGCCAACAGGAGGCAATAACATGTAGATTAAGATGCCCTGAGCTGTCTTGCAGCAAACAATCAATTTAATGCACCCTTTTCAGGTTTGGGAAATGCCTTTAGCCATTCCCAACAGGTGATAACATATGTGACTCAGCCCTTGTTGAGTTCTCAAGTTTCATCAACATTTTGATGAAACTCTTGCAATTAGGACATGCTAGAATTGGCTTCCGGCAGTGGCCCACCTCAACAAGAAACATGCAAAATAAAGAATTTTGGGAAATGCAGTTCACCTTAACCAGTTGACAAATGACAAAGTCACCAGAGATACATAACATGAATCTAATCATGAGAAATATCAGAATAATAGAAATTGAGGAATAGTCTATAATATAACTAATTTTTTTTAATTCCAAGATCATGAAAGTTAAGGAAAAACTGAAGAATTACTCGAAACTAAAAAGTCATTACAATTTAACAAAATGCATATCTGTTCTGAGTTCCTTTGCTCTGATGAACAATTGACACAACTTGAGTAGGGTCCAAGAATTCAATGGTAATAATGTATCGGTGTTAATCTCTGGAAACTGATGATTGTTTTGTGATTATGGAGGAGGATGTCCTTGTTTATCAGTCTGCTGAACCAGCATGGCCAAGGGTGAACCTGAAGAGGGGCACAGTGAAGGATTGAAGAAAAGACAGACAAGAGAATACAGCTTGGGCTCAGTGGATCTCCTGTGCCTGGGTGAGGACACAAAAGACTCAGCCTGCAAGCCAATACTTTATTTTATAGTCAGACTAAAACAAGGGTAGATTAATATGTATACAGATGTTCTTGTTTTGGCAACACTTGCTGCATCTCCCACAGCCTATTAGCTACTTAGAAAGGAATTAGGGAGGGCTACATGGTCAGACTTAATTAGGCTAAAAGAGCTCTGCCCTCCATGCTAGGACTTTTTTTGTGGCCCTGCCACAGGTCAGCCTGAGACTTGACCCTAGAGACACTCCCTATGTCTCCCCCTTTTTTTGTTTTTTAAGCTACTACAATAAAGGCAAACTTGAACATAACTCTGGCTATTAAAACAATAACAAAACAATGCTAAAGCAATACAGCAATAAAAAAGAAATCAAACTACAGACATGTTTAACATTTTTTGGCTACAAAAATGAAAGTTTCTTTTTGCTGCTGATGTATATTTACTCAGAGTCGTTGGACTTGGTTGTGAAAGACTTTGAAGAAGACTAGCAGCTAACCAATGCTAGCATAGCCAGAAACATAGTTAAGGGAGTAGCTTTCACTTCTTGCTTTTCTACCATCTGCTGGGCTTAACTTGTTAGCTTCCTCAACTGACCCCATGTTGGCACTTCAGCCCCTTGCATAGCCTTTGTTTTCTTCTTCTTCCACATTTCTATAGTGGAGCAACTCTCAGTCTTTTGAATGATGGGGCAGGGAGCTTCCCTGAGTCCACTGTGGCCCAAACCATTGTCCAGTTTGTGCATCCTTCCACTGGGCTAACCCAGCAGAGGCTATTGTACTGGAGGCCCAATGCCATTTGGTTTCTGTATGACCCTCTGCATCCCAATTCAAAAAATGTATAAAGTATAAAGAGCATGGCTGAGTTTGTTTTGAGGTAACACATAATATCCATCTCCCCCTTTTTTTGTTTTAGTAATTGCATTTTAAGAGTACAATTGGCTCTTTTCACTATAACTTGACCTTGAGGGTTGTAAGAGATATCAGTTTTATGACAGATTTGATATTGCTGACAAAAATGCTGAAAAGAACTAGCATATGCGGGTCCATTGTCTGTTTTTAGCTCTAAGGGAGGTCCTAGTACCGCAAAGGCAGCTAAGCAATGATTAATTATGTGCTGGGAACTTTCCCCTGTTTGAGTCACAAAGATAAAGCAGGAGCAAGTATCTACATTAACATGTATTCATGTATGCTTACCAAACTCTGGGACATGAGTGACATCCATTTGCCAGATTTGATTACGTTTAAGACCCCTAGGATTAACCCCTAAAGATTGTACAGAAATTACACACTGAGGGCACTGCTTAACAATTTGACCAGCTTGTTCCTGAGAAATATGAAATTGTTTGCATAAGACAGCAGCATTTTGACTATGCAATGCATGGGAGGACTGGGTAAGAGAAATTGGGGTAGCCTCTTGTATTACAGCAAGGAGGCAATCAATAGCATCATTGCCTATAGCTAATGGAACAAGGAGACCTGAATGAGAGCAGATATGAACAATAAAACAGGGAAATTGTCATTCTCTAATAACCTTTTGAAGGCTGAAAAATAAATGAAAAAGTTCCTCCGAATTAGTGTGCCCTATAGTAGCTGTTTCAATAATTTTGTCCATACTTACCACATAAGCACTATCACTATATAGGTTGACTAGAGGCCTAGTGCACAAAATTTGTGCACGGGAATTGGGGGTGTCCCTCAGCCCAGACTGCACCCTCTCAAATCTGTGACCCCTTGAGGGATGTCCAAATGCCCTGTGGGATTGGGCCTAAATGAGAATTCGAACATCCCTCTCACAATCCAGGACTGTTGGCTCCCAACTGCTCCCCTGCCTCTGCCTGATTGCCCCTAACACACTTCTGCCTGCCAGCCTGATAACCCCTAACCACTCCCTGGCCAGCCTGATTGATGCCTAACTGCTCCCGGGCTGGCCTGATTGCCCCTAATTGTCCTCCTCTGTTGGCCTGGAAACCCCTAATTGCTCTCCCCTGCCAGTCTGGTCACCCCTAACTGCCCTCCCTTCCTGGCCTGGTCCCCCTCCTGTCCTGGTTCCTCCCCGCCAACTGCCCTTCTTTGCCTGCCTGGTCACCCCTAACTACCCCCCTTACTGGCCTGATCACCCACAACTGCCCTTCCCTGCAAGTCTAGTCCCTCCCAACTGTCCTCCCCTGCAGGCATGCCTCCCAACTGCCCTCCTCTGCAGTACTGGTGCCCCCCCAACTGCCCTCCCTTGCTGACCTGGTCTCCCCCTGCAACTTCCCTCCTTTGCTGGCCCAGTAACCCCTAACTGCCTTCCCTGCTTGCCTGATCACCTACAACTATCTTCTTCTGCAGTCCTGGTCCCCCAAAACTGCTCTCCCCTACAGGACTGGGTTACCACAAACTGCCCTCCCTTGCTGGCCTGGTCTCCCCTAACTGCCCTCCTCTGCTGGTCTTATCATCCCCAACTGACCTCTTCTGCCATCCCAGTCACCCCTAACTGCTCTCCTCTGCTGACCTGGTCTCCACTCAACTGCCCTCCTCTGCCAGCCCAGTCACCCCTAACTGCCTTCCCTGCTTGCCTGATTGCTCACAACTGTCCTCCCCTGCAGGCCTGGTCCCCCCCTAAACTGCCCTCCTCTGCCAGCCTGGTCCCCCCCAACTGCTCTCCCTTGCAGGCCTAGCACCCCCAACTGCCCTCCCCTGCAGTCCTGGTGTTCTCCAACTGCTCTCCCCTGTAGGCCTGGATATCCCCCCAACTATGCTCTCTTCCTGGCCTGGTCTCCCCCAACTGCCCTCCTCTGCTGGCCTGGTCACTCCTAAATGCCCACAACTGTCCTCCCCTGCAGGCCATCTTGTGGTAGCCATCTTGTGTTCACATGGGGCGGCCATCTTTGACCGCATGGAAGTGGCCATCTTGTGAGTTGTAGTGACGGTCAATTTGCATATTACTCTTTTATTAAATAGGATGGGCTCCATAGCAAAGTCTGTTAAGGTATAAATACAAGCTTGTATTTCTACCTGTTGTGCTGAAATATAAAGGGTTTGAAGGACTTTTACTCTCTTGCTGCAGTGGTATCCAGTTTTTGCAGAACTGGATCCATCTGTAAAAATGGTTAGTGCCTGAGATATAGGTTGTGACTTCACTATCTTTGGGAAGGTAAAGGTAGTAATTGAGAGAAAATGTAAGATTTTATTTGCAGAATAATGATTATCAACCTGTCCAGAGTAATTATCAAGTGCAACTTCCCAACTTGTTGATCCTTGCCAGAGCCAGTCTTGCTGTACAGCTATAAATGGCACTACAATGAGGTCAGGGTCTCAGCCCCTAACTGGCCTGTTCGAAGGTGGGCTCAAGCTATTAGCTGGGAAATTGAATCATGGAAAGGAATTAATACCTTAGTTAGAGAATGAACCAAATATAGCCATTAAACAACTCTAGGAGCTTGCCAAATGACCCCAGTGGGTGTGTGTGTAGTAGGGAAAATTAAAATCTGTAAAGGAAGGAATAATCAATTCTAGTAAGTTGTGCTGAACTTAAGGCATCCTCAACTTTATGTAAGGCTGTCTTGGCTTCCTCTGTCAAGCAGCACAGGGATGATGAAGATGAATTTAAATATATGAAATAAAGGGCTTAAGTCAGCAGTAGTTAATTTTAAAGCAGATGGAACTCAGTTAATATCTCCTAATAATTTCTGGAAGTCATTTAATGTAAGTAAATTGTCAGTCTGAATTTGAATTTTCTGAGATTTTATTGTTTTTCCCCTCAAGAATGCTGCCAAGATAAGAAAAAAGGAAATGTCCTTTAAACCTTTTCAGGTGCTATGCATAATCCAACACAGTGCAGGGAATATATATGTGTATATATATATATAGAGAGAGAGAGAGAGATTTTATATATATATAGTATTTAGAAGTGTTTCATTGTCATGAGCTAAGAGAATATCATTCATATAATGAATAATATAAGCTTTGAGATATTTTTTTTTCTTATAGGATGTATGGCTGTGGCCACAAAATCCTGACATAATGTGAGACTATTGGCTATGCCTTGAGGCAATACTTTCCATTAATATCTCTTTATGGGCTTGTTAAAATTTATCACAGGGTCACTAAATGTGAATCTTCTGCAATCCTCAGGATGAAGAGGAACAGTAAAAAAGCAGTCCTTAAGATCTAACACCAATAAATCATATTGCAGTGGGATACCTGTAGGGAATGGTAACCCTGACTAAAGGGGCCCCATAATCTTCATGGTTTTATTAATTGCTCTTAGGTTTTGCAATAGTCTCCATTTACCAGATTTTTTCTTTATTACAAATATGGGTGTGTTCCATGGACTGTGAGTGGGTTCAATATACCCTGCCTCAAGCTATTCTCGAACTATCCTTTGTGCAGCTTTTAACTTCTCTCCTAATAAGGGCCATTGATCAATCCAGATAGCAGTATCTGCAAGCCAGGTAATTTAACTGTATGCTGGGTTGGAGAGACAATCAAGGCCTCTTTGAAAATTCTGGTAACCTAATCCATGCCTCTCCTTTTGAGTGGACATTGGGATAGATGAATGTCTCCCTTGCTGATTCTTTCCTAATCCCTTTAGGGGGTGAAATCCTTGATTAAGCATTTGAGAAGTAACAGTGGAACTTGGACTTATTATTAAAACCCCCATTGGCTCTCGCATCTCCTGACCCCATAGGCTAACAGGTAATCATTGCAATACATAAGGTTGAAAATAGCCTGTATTTCCATCTGGATCTTCCCATCTAAGGAGTTATGCACGCTGCAAAGGTTGAGTATCATGCCCTACTTCTTGTAATTCAGAAGCCGTGGGATTTAAAGACCAGGTCTGTGGCCAATGTCTGAAAGCGATTGACATATCAGCTCCAGTATTTATAACCCCTTTAAAAGGTTTCCCATTAATCCTTAGTTCTAACTCAGACTGGCCCTGCTTAACTTATTATTGCCCAGTTTACTGAATCACTGGACTCAAAAACTACTGCACCACGGGCTGACTGGTTAAAGGCCACCCTTCTGGATAGTAGTGCAGAAGGAGAATTTGTGCTATTTTTGTTTCTGGTAAGACCAGAATTATAGTATTAATTGTTTGTGCCATTACTTTAATTTTTCCAGTATAGTTTTGATCTATTACCCCAGGGAAAGCTTGAAACCCTTTCAATGTCAAATTGCTCCTCCCTAAAATTAATCCCATCATGCCTGGGGAGGGGGGACCATGAACTCCCATAGCAATGGCCTGAGGCCCCATCTCTGGGGTTAGTACATATTGGGAGGTGGGACTGAGGTCTAAACCTGCATTTCCTGAGGTCACACAGTAAAGATTTCAAAAGGCTGGCTTTGGGACTGAGCAGGCTGGAAAGGCTGCAGTGGAATCAAAGATAAGGCCCCTACTGTTTGGTGGGGCTTGAAGTTTCCCTGCCTAGAGGGCTTTGGTTTATTATCAACATCTGTCTTGGAGCTTAGAGCAGCATTCATTTACCCAATGCTTTCCTCCCCTGCATCTTGGACCTACCTAACCCAGGCTGCTTGTCTCCATTCCCTATTGCCTTTTGACTTCCATTTCTATCATTACAGTCTTTAGCAAAATGCCATAGTTTACCACAGTTAAAACAACCGCCTTCCTTTTCTGCTGACTAGCAAACATTTCTTTTAATGTGGCAGCTAATACTGCTCCTTGAAAGTAGGCTGGTCCAATGTCAGCACAAATACGAATAACATCATGTACAGTACCATTCTTCCTGTAGGGATGTAATGTCTCTTGACATACTCCATTTGCATTTTTTATTTTTCTTTATTTTCTTTATTATTATTATTATAAATTTTATTGATTAAGGTATTATATATGTGTCCATATTCCCCCAGTGCCCCCCACCCCACTTCTGTACATGCCCTCACCCCACTGCTGTCTCTTTCCATTGGTTATGCTTATATGCATGCTACAGTTAATTGTTTCACAAGTATCATTCCAGCCTCAGGGTCAGCCACAACCCTGCCTACAGCTTGGAACAAGCGAAGCACAAAATCTGGATATGGCTCCTCTGAGCCTTGCCTAATTTTACTTACTTCTAGAGATTTTTCCCTTTTTGTTGGCAGTTGCCTCCAGGCTTTGGTGGCACAGATATTTATCTGCTGATAAGCTTGCATGGGATATACTAATTGAGCCTGCAAAGCCCCATGAGGTCTGGTACCCATGAGCATATTAATTGTAATGGGTACCCCATGAGCTTGGTTTCTGTTAGCCTGCTGTGCCCAATTAGATTTCCATAATAAGTAATCTCCAGGAGAGAGACAAGCCTTTGCAACAGTATTCCAAACACTAGGAGCCATAGCTTCCTCTGATATTGTATCTAGTAACCCTAGCATAAATGGGGAAGTTGGTCCATACATAGAACAAGAAATCTTCAACTCCTTCAAAGTTTTAAAAGGTATGACTGATGGCCATGGAGCATCTGACCTGGATTCTGAGGATCAGGCTGCTCAAATATAGGGTATAGACTGAACCCTGAAGTATCTTTCCCAGCTTGCCTGGCCTCATGCAGGGTCCACTAGAATAGATACAAAGCCACCATATTTGTTTCTGCTTGTTTTGGGGGTAAAAGGAGAAGCTTATGAGCAACAGTAAACTCCCCGAATGCTTGCATCTGACCCCCACCATCTCATTCCCTTGCTGTTCCCTTGCTGCCTTCTCCTCCGATTGATTCTCCTTCATTTGGGGGAGGAAGCACATTGTTGTGAGGGCTCTCCCCTACAGGAGCTATAGCCCCAGGGACTGGACAAGGCAGTGGAGGCACTGATGGTACAGTTGGAATTGGAAGCTTCTGGTAGCTTTCCACTCTTAGTTCCCCTGCAACATTCATCCATTCCTTTTCCAGAGTGGGCTCTAGGTAGTCCTGAATCAGGCAGGGACCACAGACTGAAAGTAAAGGTAGGAATTCCCTCTGGGCCTTCAGCTATATAATGATCTCTAAGCTGCTTTCCTACCTTCTCCTATGTCTCTACCTTTAGCTTTCCTTCCTCAGGAAACCATGGGCAAACTGTATTCACAAAATCCAACAAATCAAGGAGCTGTTGATGTCTAACAGAACAGTCCCATGCTTAGAGCATAGCTTTAGGCGTATAAATTCTTTTCCTGTGATCCTGAATTTCCCATTTTTTTTACACCTAGCTATTACTAAACCGTGTAAACTGCACTCCTTACCTTACTTTTTGCTTTCTACACATGCTTCACTGGAGCATCCTTTCACCTTGCAACTGTAGTTCCCCCATACCCAGGTCCCATGTTGGACACCACATGTGCCATGCCAGCATGGCCAAGGGTGAACCTGAGGAGGGGCAGTGAAGGATTGAAGAAAAGACAGAAAAGAGAATACAACAGGGGCTCGGTGGATTTCCTGTGCCTAGATGAGGACACAAAAGACCAAGCCTTCAAGCCTATGCTTTATTTTACAGTCTGATTAAAACAAGGGCAGATTAACATGTATACAAGTGTTCTTGTTTTGGCAACCCTTGCTGCACCTCCCACAGCCTATTAACTATCTAGGAAGGAATTAGGGAGGGCTACAAGGTCAGCCTTAATTATGCTAGGAGAGCTCTGCCCTCCATGCTGGGACTTGACCCTAGAGCCTCTCCTTACATATCAGTACACACCTAAGTATCTGTGTAAATAGTATTCTGAGGTAGAGGGGCAGCAGGTTGGCAACTTACTCTATAAAGATTCCAAGAAAAAAAAGTTGTATTTGCCACTTTTCTATAAGTTTTCTGAACCCTTTTGGTTGATTAATTTTTTTTAACTTCATAAAAATATGCATTGATAAGAGGAGCACCTGTAACCTTGACAAGCTCTATATTGGCCATACTCTGAAATCTAGAGATGATGATGGGGGATACTGCAGTGAAATTTCGGTCCCTGATCTCAAATGATGGAGCCTAATTGGATCACCCAGTTATAATTATCAGGTGGCAGCCTAATCATAAAATATGAATAATTAGCACAATAACACACAGAGACTGAATGGTAATCTGAGGTTTTGATCTTCAAGGATCTGTGATAATGGCTAACTTCTCATAGGATTCCTAGGAATGAAATACACTGAATGGCCAGATTATTATGATCTCTGAACACATAATAATCTGGCCACTCAGTGTGTATGATGTGTTTGTGTGTGTGTGTGTGTGTGTGTGTGTGTGTATTAGAGGCCCAGTGCATGAATTTGTGCATGGGTGTGGTCCAGCCAGCCTGGCCAAGGGGAGGGGACATGGGCAGTTGGCCGGCCTGCCTGCTGATTGAAATCCTGGTCAAGGGGACAATTTGAATATTAGCCTTTTATTATATAGGACATACACTGAGTGGCCAGATTATTATGCGTTCAGAGATCATAATAATCTGGCCACTCAGTGTATATGGTTAGTCTACTAAAGTTCTATTTGACATATATAAAAGGAAAAATTACAGGTCTATGGGGAAGAAACCTAACTTCCATTCGTCACCATAAAGAAAACTCATGGCTTTTTTGCCAGTTCACAATCATAAGCCAGATCACAGACACAGAGTCCCCCCTGACCAAGGAAGAATCCTGCAATGCAGCTATAGATGTGTATCATGAATCTTCCTCCAAGGGTTTTGTGGTATTTTATCAGGGTAATTGTGCTGGAGAAAAAAAATATGCAGACCTTATGGAGATTGTTAGATACTGTCTGTGAAGGTATAGTTTTCCTAAACAACCAAAATAACTACTATTATACACTGGTAATAGGGAATCTATGGACATTGGATGCTATATGGAGTCTGGGCTTGAATATGTTTTATGGTGGGACTAAGGATGCAGCCCATGGTTATTTCTGAAGACTTAGAGTGATAATAGATATATTTATTCACTGGCAGATCACCCAAATTGATTCTCTGACCCATGGGGTGAGAATTATTACAGGAGGAAAATCCAAGTGGAGAGCCCCCGGAACTTCCCCCCACACTTACCATGATAGTTAAATCAAGATCAATTTTGTGTCCCTGGAGGAACTGCAGAGATCAATGCCATATCAAAAACTGAAAAATGCTATAAAGATAATTTCTACCAGATCCTCATTTAACACACCTGTTTGGCCATTGTAAGTCACATGGTTTGTGAAAAATTATAACAAATTTAATCAAGTGAGGCCAATTGCAGCTGAGGGTCCATATGTGACATCTCTATTGTTTTGCAGTTATTGACCTGGAAAATGCATTCTTTAACATTTCTATCAATAAACAAAATCAGAAACAGTTTACATTTATAGGGCAGGGACAACAGAATAGCAGCATACCTTTATTGTTTCCCCAGAACTATGTTAACGGTTCTATTCACTGTCATACATAATCCAGAGGATACTTGTCTTTATATCTCAAAGAACTTCATATTGGTTCATTACATTTATGATATTATGCTAAGTGAACCTATTGAATAGAAAACAGCAAATAAACCTTAGCAAGACACACTATGTCAGAGGAGGGGGGAGGATGAAACTTGGAGAAGTCCAAGGGCCTGCCAGATTGTTGAAGTGTCTAAGAGTCCAGTGGTATGGGGGGGCATATCTGAATATTATTTTTTTAAAAGAAATATTTTATTGATTTTTTTTACAGAGAGGAAGGGAGAGGCATGGAGAGTTAGAAACATCCATGAGAGAGGAACAACAATCAGCTGCCTCCTGCATACCCCCTACTAGGGATGTACCCACAACCAAGGTACATGCCCTTGACCAGAATCGAACCTGGAACCCTTCAGTCCTCAGGCCAATGCTCTATCCACTGAGCCAGACCAGTTAGACCTGAATATTCTTTATAAAAGAGGATATAAGCTCCTGCACTTGCATCATTACCATGAAGAAAAGAGCACAATGATTGGTGAGCCTCTTTGGAGTTTGAGGGTAATATTTATCATATTATATTTTTATATACTCTTCTGTCCCATTTATTAGGAACCTTATAAGGTTACACTTTTTAGTGAATCTCAGAGCAGGAAACAGTTTTGGAGCATATCCTAAATGCAGTGGAAGCTGATGTGCCACTTAGGTCTTATGACCTAGCAGACTCAATGCTATTCAAAATGTCATGTTTGTAGCAGGGAGAGAAACAGTATGAAATCTCTGACAAGCCCCAATAGAAAATCACTGTTAATATCATTATGGATTATGAGTAAGATCATGCTCTCCTCTTTTGATAAGTCTCCACTTGAAAAATAGCTACTAGTTTACGACAGGGCCCTGATAGATTGGGTACAAAATACAGTCCAAACCTGTCTTCATGAACTGAGTGCTATTGGATCCACCAAACAATAAAATTTCTCAGAAAGAGCAGAATTTTATTAAAGGTGGGATGAAGGAATTCCACATTTAGAATAATATGTGTGGGGCATTATGGATCTATTCAAAAGTAAAATAATCATAACTGATAAAATCATGTAAAAAAAAAACAACTATTTAAAGTCCTGGAAATTGCCATAGGTCAAACAGCAAATGCAGAAACATTTCTTCAAGAAAATCTACTAAAACTCAATTAGATCAGCAAGAATATGTGGCAGTTTACCAAGACCAATTCCCTCCCTCCCCATCTCCCAGATTGGTTTAATGGAAAGTCCCCTCCAGGAGAATGTGGACAAAAAAAAAAAAAAAGGTTTCTCTCACCCCTCAGCTCCAAATCAAAGGTTACCCTATCTCATTGGGAGAGGCAAGCCACCAGCACTTCGCATACCCTCTTATTCCAAGTTGAAGAAGCTAAGTTTCTTGTGAATATGGCCAAGACGTTGGGGCACTGCTCCTTCACCCCACTCCCACTCACAGGGCAGAGGCTGTGCACCTGGTATGACAGACCAGAATACTGTGGCGCCAATTTCCCTTGCTTCAGCTCACTCCAAACAACATAAACTGATGAGCAAAAATAGAACCAGGCAGCGAATAGACTGTCCAACCTACGAGGGAAGGCAGGGGGTGAGGGGTTAAGAAGAACTCGTGTGCAAGTATATGAGCATAACCAATGGACACAGACTGGGAGTGGGAGCTTGAGGGTATGTGCTGGGGGGTGGAGGCGGCTGGAAATAGGTCAATGGAGAGGAAAAGAAGAATTATGTAATACTTTAGACAATAAATTTTTTTTAAAAAGTAAAGGCTCAGTCAGAGAAAGATAAATATCATTCATTTATGGAATATAATGAACAACATAAACTGATGAAAAAAAAATAGAACCAGAGTCATAGAAGCATTGAACAGACTGTCCAACCGATGAGGGAATATAGGAAGGGTGAGGGGATAAGAGATCAACCAAAGGACTTGTATGAATGTATAACTAATAGACACAAACAGGGTGGGGGTGAGGGCATGTGTTGGGGGTGGGAGTGGCCAGGGAGTGGTCAATGGAGAAAAAAGGAGATGTATGTAATACTTTAAACAATGAAGAATTTAAATTTAAAAAAAAGTAAAGGCTCCATGATAGAAGCAAGAGAAGACCAGAGGCTGCTGCATCCAAAACTTGCCCAAAGTATGGCTCAGAAATTTTTCCCAAGGGAGAGGCATTACATAATAACAGAGAGCTCCCAAGTTCTCTTCATAGGAACTGACTGAATTTGAAACGTATGTGGGGAAGTTCAAAACTAAGGGTGTTCTTTGAAACAATGCACATTTTGGTAGTAAGCAATTAAGAAGAGTACCTCCAAAAGAGCAACAGGTAAACTGTAGGCCAAAAACTTATCAGAAAGAATTAGAAAAATAGAAAGCTAATATTAACCCTATAGGGATCAAAACCTAAAACATGTGCCTCAAAACGATCTCTACAAAATGGTTCAAATTTAATTGGATCAAACTGGAACAATTAAAGCCCCAGAGCATTGTCTAAAATAATAGAGCAATCAGCCAGATTGAAACCTAACAGTTGAGTATAATACCAACAGAGGTAGACAACTTAACAGAGAAAACAGGGAGAGATATATTCAAAGACAACCCTGCTGAAATTTATGCTCAAATCTGCACTTTCTGAGTAGTAACATCAAAGGCTTCACACTGCATGGAAAATACACTTCATTAGAATAGTGTAGTCAAGTATTTAAACAGATAAACAATCATCAACAGACAAACAAAACAAGCCATAGATATAGGAGAGAATAATCAATATCTAGACATGCTACAATATTTTATTGAAAATGTCTAGTTTTCAACAAAAATTTATAAGATATGCATAAAAACAGGAAGGAGTGACCCATATACAAGAAAAAAGTAGGCAAAAGAGAATGCCTGGAAGAGTGATCACATGTTGGATTTAACAGGAAAAAAACTCCTTCAAATTAGCTATTATAAATATATTTAAATAAATTCAAAATAAATCATGCTTAAAGAAATAAAGTTGTGATGATGACATTGCATCAAATAGAGAAATTATACAAAATTATACAAAATTATACAAAAACAACCAAATAGAAATTCTGAAGTAGAAAGTACAATATTCTAAATGGAGGTGGGGGAGGGGGAATCACTTAGAGGAGTTCAACAGTAGGTTTGTACTGGAAGAAGAAAGAATGAGCAAACCTGAAGATTAGTTGATAACAATTATATTAATCTGAAGAATAGAGCAAAAAATACTGAACCTAAGAGAAATGTGGGATATCACTAAACCAACACACACACAAAATGGGAATACTGGGCCGAGACCGGTTTGGCTCAGTGGATAGAGCATCAGCCTGCGGACTAAAGGATCCCAGGTTCGATTCCAGTCAAGGGCATGTATCCTGGTTTCGGGCACATCCCCAGTGGGGGGCGTGCAGGAGGCGGCTGATCGATGTCTCTCTCTCATCGATGTTTCTAACTCTATCCTTCTCCCTTCCTCTCTGTAAAAAATCAATAAAATATATATTTAAAAAAATGGTAATACTGGGAAGATATGAGAAAAAAAGCAGAAAAAAAATTAAAAGAAATAATGACTGAAACCTTCCAAATTTAATGAAAACATTGGAAAACATTGATATACATATCCAAGATTCTGGGAACTCCAATAGAACAAATGCAAAAACAAAACAAAACAAAATACCCTACACTAAAATGCATGTAGTAAAAATGCTGAAAGAGAGGGAAAGAGAGAAAGAGAGAGAGAGAGATTGAAAGCTGCAAGAGAAAAACAATTAATCACTTAGGAGGAAAGCCCAAAAAAATTAAGAGCCAACTTCCAATACCAAACAATGAAGGCCAAGAGGCTGTGGGATAACATTTCCAAATGCTGACTGAATGAAAAAAAAAAAATTCTTCCAGAGAGAACCAAGATGGTGACATAGGTAAACACCTACACTTGCTGCATCTTACAACCACATCAAAACTACAACTAAAAGACAAAACAAATATCATCCAGAACCACAAGAAAGCTGGCTGAGTGGAAGTTCTACAACTAGATGAAAAGAAAAAAAATGCATTAAAACTGGTAGGAGGTGTGGAAGTGCAGAGGTACAGAGGTGCACACAAAAAGGGCTGGCAACTGGGTGCACTGTTGTTTTTTTTCAATCAGGAGGGAGATACAAACTCCTGATTACTTTGAACTCCAGTTCTAAGTGAGAATCGGAGGACCCAGACACATACAGGGAGAAACTGGGCTGTCTGGCATCAGGCCAGAATGCAAGTACAACTTTCTTCCAGAGGTGGTCATGGTGATCATTGTTCCTGCAAGGAGATGTGGGACATGGAGACCCAGGGGCCTCTCTGGTGCAGGGCTGACTAGCAGCCAATGCTGTTTGCTCTGCCCTGGTGATTCCCTGAGACCTCGCCCCACCCAACTTACAACTCCACCGAAGCTGTATGCAGCAGCTTTTGCATATGAATGGTCTGTCCTTTCTCTGCCTAAAACCTATCAAACTGCAGCTAGGTCAGAGAGCCCCAGAGCTTCCAAAAGAAGGCCTAAGGTTTGGCTGCAGCAGCCTGCCTTGCTTCACAGCTGCGCCTCCTTTGAGCTCTTCCAAACCTCAAACAAAGAGGAGGAACCTTCAGATCTCTCTGTAGCTCCTGCTGGGTGGCCTCAGGCAATGGCTGACTTTGAACCTCCTTGGAGATCCAAGAGCCAATGTACCCATTGGTCAGTGTGAGACCATACCAGATTATAATTCTTTACATCCATAAGTATCACACTCAAGGGGCAGACTCAGTGAGCACCAAAGCCCCATTGAAGCAAGTCTTCCCTATAAGGGTGTCTCCAGCATAGCAGTTCTTCCATTACGGACACAGTTGTTCTTCATAGCCAATTGGCCTGGAGGTCAATTCCTCACAGTGATACCAATAGCAAGTAAGGCTTAATTACAACAGGATTGTGCACCCAGCCCACAAAGGGGTGCAACAAGAGTGTCCACCTCAGGTAATTGGGGAGGCTGAGCCACTGAGCCTTATAGGACACTTAGCACACAAAGCCACTCTATCAACACAGGGAAGCAGCCAAAATGTGGAGACAAAAAACATGTCACAAATGAAATAAGTGGAGGAAAGCAAACTACTGGATATAGAATTCAAAACCACAGTTATAAGGTTACTCAAGAATCCTTTAGAAACTTCTGAGGAACTTAGTGAGACCTTCAAGGATCTTAGTGGGAATGCCAAAAAAAAAAAAAAAAATGGAAAAGAACCAGTCAGAAATTAAGCATACACTGACTGAAATAAAGAATAATATACAGAGGTAAAACAGAAGACTAAAGGATCCCAAGAATCAAGTTAAAGATTTTAAATATGATGAAGCTAAAATAAACAAACAAACAAACAAACAAAAATCCAACTGGAAAAGCAAAAAGCAAAAAGAATCCAAAAATATGAAGATAATGTAAGGATCCTCTGGGACAATTTCAAATGTACCAACATTTGAATTATATGGGTGCCAGAAAAAGAGAGAGAACAAGATGTTGAAAACCTATTTGAAGAAATAATGACTGAAAACTTTCCCTACCTGGTGAAAGAAACAGGCTTACAAGTCCAGGAAGCACAGAGAACCCCAAATAAGAGGAATCCAAAGAAGATCACACGAAGACACATCATAATTAAAATGCCAAGGGCAAAAGACAAAAAGATAATCTTAAAAGCAGTGAGAGAAAAACAGTTAGTTACCTACAACTGTCAGTTGATTTCTCAAAAGAAACTATGCAGGCAGAGGGAGTGGCAAGAAATAGTCAAAGTGATGAACAGCAAGAACCTACAACCAAGATTACTCTACCCAGCAAAGCTATAATTTAGAATTAAAAGTCATATAAAGAGCTTCACAGACAAGAAAAAGCTAGAGTTCATCATCACCAAACCAGAATTATATAAAATGCTGAAGGGCATTCTTTAAAAAGAGGAAGAAGAAAAAGGTAAAGATAAAAATTATGAACAACAAAGTGATAACAGATACATACCTATAAACAAGTGAATAAAAAATCTGATGAACAGAATAAACTGGTGAATATATATAATATAATGCATTCAGAGATCATAATAATCTGGTCACTCAGTGTATATGTAATAATACAACAAGAATCACATAATAAAGGAGGAAGAGTAGATAGGGTTACGTTTCTTTTAATTTTGCATTTTAATTTCTTTATTGGTTAAGGTATTACATATTTGTCCTTATTCCCCCATTACGTTCCCCCCACACTGTTGCTCTCAGGGGGTACCATTTCTATACTCAGTCAAATTTTTAGTAATAGAATCAGGGGCATAGAAAAGGAGTGGACTGACAATCCTCAGGGAGAAGGGGGTATGGGAAGAATTTGGACAAAAATCTTACACCTATGGATGAAGCCAGTGGGGGGGGTGGTAATGGCATGGGGTGGATTGTTAACTGGGTGGAGGGGAGCTATGGGAGGAAACAAAAGGAACATCTGTAATAATCTGAACAATAAAGACTTATTAAAAAACAAAAATCCTCCAACCAAGAATCACATATCTAAGCAAAACTATATTTCAAATGATGATGAAATAAAAACATTCCAAGATAATTTGAACTGAGAATATAGAGCTGTAGATGCAGCTTATAAGAAATATTAAAGAGGAACCCTCCCTCCTAGGAACATGCCCTTACCTTTCCTATCCTACTTTTCTTCCCCTTAGGCACATTACCTTTACCTTTCTCTCTCCTAAGCTCTAAGGGCCCTTATTTGCCTCTGAAACTTGTTTCCTGAGCCCATTCCTTCTACAGCTCACTTTTTCTACTTCTATGACTAAAATAAATTTTCTATTATAGTTTGAGTCTTAGTTTTGAATTATTTCTTAGCCACATCTCAAATACTGAGGTCTGGTCTGACTCCACCAGTCTAACACCTGGTGCTATTTTTGTGCTACCAACAATTTAATAAGTCAAATATCTATAATAATGAAAGTGTAATATACTAATTAGACCAGACAGTCGAAAGACCTTCCAGATGTCCTTCCAGATGTTCTTGCAGACAAAGCCATTGTGGCGGAGTTCAAGGCAGAGGTGGTTAGGGGGATGAGGTGGTCAGGCAGAGGCAGTTAGGGGTGATGAGGCAAGCAGGTAGATGCAGTTAGGGGTGATGAAGCAGACAGGCAGAGACAGGAGCAATAAGGCAGACAGGTGAGCAATTAGGGGTGATCAGGCAGGCAGGCAAGCAGTTAGGGGTGATGACGTAGGCAGGCAAAGTGGTTAGGGGTGATCAGGCAGGCAGACAAACAGTTAGGAGCATCAGGCAGGCAGACAGGCAGAGTGGTTAGGGGTAATCAGTCAAGCTGGTGAGCAGTTAGGAGCCAGCGGATCCCAGATTGCAAAAGGGATGTCTGAATGCCAGTATAGGCCCAATCCTGCAGGGATTCCTGTAGGATCAGGCTTAAACTGGCAGTTGGACATCCCCCGAGGGGTCTCAGATTGCAAGAGCATTCAGGCCAGGCATAGGTCTCTTCTCCCACTCCTGTCCATGAATTTCATGCACCAGGCCTCTAGTAAATATATAAATACATAACTGAGTTTTCCATAATCCACCCCACCTAGTCCCTCCCAGATATTAAATAATAAATAAATAAGAAATATTAAAGAAAGTTCATCAAGCTAAAAGCCAATAAAAACAGATGATAATTCAAAGCCACTCAAAGAAAACATTACTGGTTAATTATGCATTTTAAAAGATGGTATAATTGTTTATTTCTTCTCTTTTCTTTCTTATATAATGAGAAATATATCACATAATTATTATATAATTGACTTACATAAAATAAATATATAAAATAATTACTATACAATTGTATTGTTTAGCCTATTACATATAGTAATATATGTGGTAATAGCACAGAGAAGTGGGTGAGAGAAAAGTGTTACTAGAGTTAGGAAATGACAATAAACTGTAACTCAAATCTACAAGAATAAGTGAAATCAACCAGAAATGGTAAATAAGAAGGTTAATATCACAAATTCTAGAAATACATGCTTGCTCTCCTCTTTTCTCAGCTATTTTAATAGACATAAAATTATATAAAATAATTATAATAATGTACTCTGAGTTGGTAACATATATACTGAGTGTCCAGATTATTATGATCTTTGAATGCATAATAATCTGGCCACTCAGTGTATATCCTATATAATAAAAGGCTAATATGCAAATTGTCCCCTCTACCAGGAGTTCGACCAGCAGGCAGGCCAGCCAGCCACCCATGTCCTCTCCCCCTGGCCAGGCTGGCTGGACCCCACCCATGCATGAGTTCATGAGCCAGGCCTCTAATATATATACTGAGTGGCCAGATTATTATGCATTCAGAGATCATAATAATCTGGTCACTCAGTGTATATGTAATAATACAACAAGAATCACATAATAAAGGAGGAAGAGTAGATAGGGTTACATTTCTTTTAATTTTGCATTTTAATTTATTTATTGGTTAAGGTATTACATATTTGTCTTTATTCCCCCATTACCTTCCCCCCACACTGTTGCTCTCAGGGGGTACCATTTCTATACTCGGTCAAATTTTTAGTAAAAGTTTGAAATAGATTCTGATCAGTTATTAACTTTAAGATGTATATGATAACTTCTAGTGCAATCATGGAGAAAAACAACTCAAGGAATATAGAGAAAATTCATTAAAGGAATTAAAATGTTCCATTAGAAATATTCACATAATACAAAAGAAAGCAGTAAAAGAAAAATAGAAAAACAAAAAACACAAGGTTTGGAGAACACAAAATTGTAAATGGCAGATATAAATACAACTATATCATTAATAACTTTAAATGTGAATATATCAAGCAATCTAATCCAAAGGTAGAGATTGTCAGACTAAATAAAAAAAATAGGTCTAGTATAGAAGGCATATTTTAGATTCAAAGATAAAAATGGTCTGAAATAGAATTCTGGGAAGATGGTGGCTGGCAGGACAGAGGTGAGGGAGAGGAAATTAGTGAGGGGACGAAAGGAAAGTGTGTGGGTGTGTGAGTGAGTGAGGGACAGTTGAATCTCACAGGAGCAGTGAGGGCTGGCAGTTCAGGCTCTTTTGGACAAGGAGAGACCACCACCACGGCTGGCACTCCCTGGACTGTGGGACTTGGGCACAGAGCCCACACCATCTTGAAGGGGAAAAGGGCCTTTCTTTGGAACTCATCAACACCGCCAGACAGACAGGCCTTGGAGCTGCCCTGCGACCCAACAGCCACTCCAGCCAGCGTCCTGCTGCCACAGCTGCAGACCCGCGGACCCTGGGACCTCCACCTCCAACGCAAAAAACACCCATGAAAAATACACATGGTGTCAAAATAAGCCAAAGGAAAAGCAGGTAGGCAAAAATAAAAAGGACCTCAAGTCAATCTTATAGAAAAGATTCCTTTATTAACTTTTGGTCAAGAATATGTTTATATACTTTCAGAAAACAACTCCAAGACCAAGTGGACTCCTGCAACAGAGAGGAATTGACAGGTCTGCTCAAACCACGAAGACAAGAGGAGAAACAGTCCAGAGATGGAAGACGCTGACAATGCCTTGCCATGCGAGCAGTTCAGCAGCTGTGCACCGCTATAGGATGCCTAGGACCCAACCAGAGAGGGTCGGACCGGCATTGCCACCATTTGTCCACTATCCAGATACCATTGATGACGTGTACACATAAGGAACTGCTTGACATTGAAACTGGGACTCAAAGCTATTGGACATTGATATTGGGACTCAAACATTTTTTGTTCTTATAAATTTATTTCTAGCCTACAAAGGCAAGATGCTTTTACAGACAAGAATCGGGGGTGGAGGTGGGGGAAAACAGATACAGAGGCAAAGAAGCAATGAACAGATTGTCGTGCTACAATGGGAAGGCAGGGGAGGTTGGGGGGGGGCTGTGGGAGATCAACCAAAGGACTTGTATGCATGTATGTGAGCATAGCCAATAGATAGAGGACATTGGAGAGGGGCAGATGAGGACATGTACTGGGGAGGGAGAAGGCCAGGGGGAGGTCAATAGGGAAAAAAAAAGGGACATATGTACTACTATTCGTAATACTTTAAACAATAAAAATATATATTTAAAAATGGCCTGAAATAAAAGGGTCTTTATTGCAAACTCAAATTGAAAAGCTACCTTTCTACACTGTTTTTCTGCCATCTGAGCCAGCCATTATAAAGCAGTCCCTGGAATTCTGTTTCAACCAATAGGACTGAGGCTTTTTGCATCATTAGAGCAGCAAAGCTCTGACCAATCAGGAGTGTTTTTTTCAGCCAATCAAACTGCAAGGATTTGGAGTCCTCCTTTGAATGAGAATGGACAAATCAGAGACCAATGGTGGGAACTTGTGTTTATATAAGTTAATTCCCATCTGGTTCCAGACAGCAGAGCACACTTTTCCTTTCGACCAATGACTGAAAAATGCATCTGGTTGAAGACCAGTGCAGGGCATAGTGGAGAAGAGCTGTCTAGCTGGAGAAGAGCCTTGCCCTAGGTCTGCCTCACAGCCATGCTGTTTCACAACTGAGCTCGATGCACTGAGTGAAGTTTCCTTTTTTGCTATATTGCAAATTGGGGATTCCTGTTGGCGTTGAATTGACACAACCTTCAGTTCACAGGGAGATGCATTTTTGTTGAGTAAAAGAAAAATAAAAGTTTTTTTTTTCTAATAAGAAAATATAGAAAGGACATGAGGGGAAGGAGGTTGGTAAATAAAAGAAAGTGATTTTGTCCTAAAGCAAAGTGATTGTATGAAAATAAAAAGGGAAAATATATTATGAAAGCTAAAATGTGTATGAACATTACAAAGGTTTGTGGAAGTTGCTGAAGGTTTGTAGAAAAGAAATCTTGAGAAAGGAATTTTATGTGTGGTCAAGCTAAGATTAGAATACATAACTAAGACAATTGAATCATTGAGTGTGTGTATGTGAACTCTAACCTGGTGTTTATGGCCATTTTGAAGTCTTCTGTCACTTGCAAACAGTATTGCTTTACTCTGATGCTTTTACAAAAGCATTCCTCCCAAAGTACTTCATCTTCAAGGAGATTCATGAAAGTATTCTGACAACAAAAGGTTTCTGATAAGTAAGATCAATATGCCTTTATTTGGGAAGGTCAACAATAAACCCTTCTAGTGCTTCCCCAAGACTACTTACATAGCCCTTCAAAAATTATGGAATGGGAGGGAGAAAAAATGGAGGTGGAATAGATGGACATGTCCCAAGCCTTGTCCTAGAGCAGACAGAGGGAACAGCTGAGGGTCACATGAGGAGTATTTGTTGGCGAGTTGAGGGACAACTATACTCCAGGAGAAGTTGGGGGACTGCTGGACAGGGCTCTCGTGACTGGGCAGCCCCTACTGCTGTTGGGTTCCCTCCTGGAGCTGCCAGCTTGGACACAGAGACAGTGCCATCTTGAAGGGGAAGGTGAGTGTTATCAGAAGCTTGAGAATATACAACTGCGGTACCCACCAAGCAGCTGCAAACCGCAGAACACCGGTCCCCAATTGGTGCAAACACGTGGATTCAGAGAAGCTCTATATTCCACCACAGAAAAGTCGGATTTCAAAGGGATGAGGTGACATCTCTGGTCCCCACACTGCAGGAACTGGAGGACCAGGGGAAGTCTGTGCCTGCAGATATCTGTGACTGTTGGTGCTGGTGTGATCTGTGAATGTGGAAGGGGGTCCTCAGAGCTGCTAACAGAGGGGAGCTCTAGAAAGCAGTCCATTTTGGTCTGACACAGAGGGACAGCCTGGGAGCTTTAAAAGTGAGCTGGCTGCTTGGACATGAGGGAGAAGGGGAATGCATGCACTTGCGCTCTTTCCCCTTCAGATACTTGCTTCTGATTGCTGAGCCCAAATACATAGGATCACCCAGTTGGGGACACACTAGGAGACTGCAGGGGAAAGTTGTTTTTCTGGAACCTGGAGATCAGAGCGGAGAGTGATCATCAGAGAACTAGATCTGGGGCAGCCCACTCCTACAAACCGGTATTGAGTGCCACCAAGAAAGCAGGATCTAAGCACAGGCTAGAGAGGACCTATAGTATTGATGGTCAGTCCAGAAACATTGCCACCCAGGGGCTGAATCACAAATTGACTCTTGTGTAATTTCAAATAAAGGAATAAAGAAATTAAGAAATAAAAATCAGGACTGGCTTACAACTCTGAGGAACAGTGGAATGGAGGGAACAGAAATACTGTCCTGACCAGGAAACAGGAGCACCAAACAGAACAATAGAGCAAGTAAATGACCTTACTATTTTTTTATTTTTTATATTTTTAATTTATTTTTATTTTTTTCATCTTTTACTTAAGAAACTATTTTTTTATTTTTTTCACTTGATTTTACTTTTTTAAATATTTTTATTATTAATTTTTATATATATACCCCATTGCCCCACTCCCTCCCTCGCACAACCCAACCTCCCAGTGTCTATGTTCATTGGTTATACTTATATGCATGCATACAAGTCCTTTGATTGATATCTTATCTACCCCACCTAATCTTAATCTTCCTGCTATAATTTCACAGTCTGTTTGATGTATCTATCCTTTTGTTCATCAGTTTATAATGTTCTTTATTATCCACAAATGAGTGACATCATGTGATGCTTCTCCTTCATTGACTGGCTTATTTCACTAAGCATAAGGCTCTCCAGTTCCATCCAGGTTGCTGCAAATGGAAAGAATTCCTTCTTTTTAATGGCAGCATAGAATTCCATTGTGTAGATGTACCATCGTTTTCTGATCCACTCATCTGTTGACGGGCACCTACGCTGTTTCCAAATTGTAGCTATTATAAATTGTGCTGCTATGAAAATAGGGGTACATAAATCCTTTCTGATTGGTGTTTGTGATTTCTTAGGATAAATTCCTAAGAGTGGGATTACAGGGTCAAATGGGAGATCCATTTTCAGTTTTTTGAGGAAACTCCATACTGTTCTCCACAGTAGCTGCATCAGTCTGCATTCCCACCAACAGTTCACAAGGGTTCCTTTATCTCCACATCCTCTCCAACACTTGTCCATTGTTGATTTGTTGATGTTTGCCATTCGAACAGGTGTAAGATGGTATCACATTGTTGTTTTGATTTGCATCTCTCAGATAATTGGTGACTTTGAACATGTTTTCATGTGTCTCTTGGCCTTCCTTCTGTCGTCTTTTGAAAAGGTTCTATTTAGGTCCCTTGCCCATTCTTTTTATTGGATCTTTTATCTTCCTTTTATTAAGTTGTATAAGTTGGCTGTAGATGTTGGAGATTAAACCTTTATCAGTGACAACATTTGCAAATATGTTCTCCCATAGAGTGGTCTTTCTTGTTGTTTTGTTGATGGTTTCTTTTGCTGTACAAAAGCTTTTTATTTTGATGTATTCCAATTTGTTTATATTTTCTTTATCTTCCATTGCCTTTGGAGCAGTATCAGTGAAGAAGTTCTTTCGGCATATGTCTGAGATTGTGCTGCCTGTGGATTCCTCTAGTATTTTTATGGTTTCCCTTCTAATGTTTAAGTCCTGTGTCCATTTTGAGTTTATTTTTGTGTATGGTGTAAGTTGGTGGTCCAGTTACATTTTTTGCATGTATCTGTCCAATTTTCCCAACACCATTTATTGAAGAGGCTATCTTGGCTCCATTGAATGTTCATGCCTCCTTTGTCAAATATTAGATGAGCATAGTGGTTTGGGGGGGATATCTGGGTTCTCTATGCTATTCCATTGGTCTATATGTCTGTTCTTGTGCCAGTACCAGGCTGTTTTTAGAACAGTTGCTTTGTAGTATAGCTTGAAATCTGGTATTGATATCCCACGTACTTTATTCTTCTTTCTCAGGATTGCTGTGGCTATTCGCGGTCTTTTCTTGTTCTAGATGAATCTGTGAAGAATTCTTTCTAGGTCTGTGAAAATATGCCTTTGATATTTTAATGGGTAGTGAATTGAATTTATAGATTGCTTTAGGTAGTATGAACATTTTAATGATATTGATTCCCCCAATCCATGAGCATGGTATGCTCTTCCGTCTGTTAACATCTTCCTCTATCTCTTTTTTCAGTGTCCTCTAGTTTTCTACATATAGGTCTTCTACCTCTTTAGTTAGGTTTATTCCTAGGTATCTTTATGTTTTTGGTGCAATGGTAAATGGGATTGCTTTTTTAGTCTCTGTTTCTGAAATTTCACTATTAGTGTATAGAAATGCCACAGATTTCTTGGCATTAATTTTGTATCCTGCTACATTGCCGAATTCATTTATTAAGTCAATTAGTTTTGGGATGGAGTCCTTTGGGTTTTTTATGTACAGTATCATGTCATCTGCAAATAAGGACAGCTTTACTTCTTTCAAATTTGAATGCCTCTTATTTCTTCTTCTTGTCTAATTGCAAGGGCTAATACTTCCAGTACTATGTCAAACAGGAGAGGTGAGACTGGGCATCCCTGTGTTGTTCCTGTTCTTAAGGGAAATGGTTTTAGTTTTTACCCATTGAGTATGATGTTAGCTGTGGGTTTATCATATATGGCTTTTATGATGTTGAGGTATGATCCTTCTATTCCCACTCTGCTGAGAGTTTTTATCAAGAAAGAGTGTTGGATTTTGTCAAATGCTTTTTCTGCATCAATTGATATGACTATGTGATTTTTATATCTCAATTTGTTTATGTGATGTATCACATTTATTGATTTGCGGATATTGTACCATCCCTGCATTCCTAGGATGAATCCTACTTGGTCATGGTGTATGATCTTTCTTATGTACTGCTGGATCTGATTTGATAGAATTTTGTTGAGGATTTTGGCATCTATGTTCATGAGAGATATTGGCCTATAATTCTCTTTCCTTGTGTTGTCTTTATCTGGTTTTGGTATTAGGGTGATGCTGGCTTCATAGAAGGTGTTTGGAAGTGTTCCTTCTTCTTGAATGTTTTTGAATAGTCTGAGGAGGATAGGTTTTAATTCTTCCTTGAATGTTTGGTAAAACTCTCCTGTGTAGCCATCTGGTCCCGGGCTTTTGTTTGCTGGAAGCTTTTTGACGACTGCTTCAATTTCTTCCATAGTTATTGGACTATTGAGATGTTTAGATTCCTCCTCATTGAGTTTTGGAAGGTTATATTTTTCTAGGAATATGTCCATTTCAGCAGGTTGTCAAATTTGTTGGAATAGAGTTGTTCAATGTATTTTTCAACAATCCTTTGTATTTCAGCGGGGTCTGTTGTTATTTCTCCTCTTTCATTTCTGATTTTGTTCATTTGGGTCTTCTCTCTTTGCTTCTTGGTGAGCCTGGCTAGAGGTCCATCAATCTTGTTTATCCTTTCACAGAACCAGCTCTTGGTTTTGTTGATCTTTTGAATTGTTTCTTTGATCTCCATGTTGTTTATCTCCACTTTGATCTTTACTATTTTCTTCTTTCTGCTTACACTAGGCATTTCTTGTTACTCTCTTTCTAACACTTTGAGTTGTAGGGTTAGGTCATTTATTACCATTGTTTCCTGTTTTTTCCAATAGGCTTGTAGGGCTATGAACTTCCCTCTCAAGACTGCTTTTACTGTATCCCATTAATTTTGAATTGTTGTGTTGTCATTGTCATTTGTTGTCATGATGTTTTTTATGTCTTCCTTGATCTCTTTGGTTACCCAGTCATTGTTTAATAGCATGTTGTTTAGTCTCCATGTGTTTGATTTCTTTCTATTGTTTTTATTATAGTTGATTACCATTTTTATGCCACTGTGGTCTGAGAAAATGCTTGATATGGTTTCTATCTTCTAGAATTTGAAGAGATTTTTCCTATGAGCCAACATATGGTCTATCTTTGAAAATGACCCATGTACACTGGGGAAGAATGTATATTCTGTGGCTGTGGAATGAAATGTTCTGAAGATGTCAATTAACTCCATCTGGTCTAGTGAGTCATTTAGGATTGATGTTTCTTTGCTGATTTTTTGTTTAGAGGACTTGTCCAGTGGTGACAGTGGGGTATTAAAGTCTCCTACTATGATTGTTTTGCTGTCAGTCTCTCCCTTAATACCCTCCAGGAGTTTTTTTTTATGTATTTAGGTGCTCCTATATTGGGTGCGTATATGTTTACCAGAGTTATTTCTTCTTTTTGGATTGTTCCCTTTAGTATTATGTCCCCTTTTTATCTCCTGTTATGTCCTTCACTTTGAGATCTAATTTGTCAGATATAAGTATTGCAACAACAGCTTTTTTTCATTTCCATTTGCCTGAAATACCATCTTCCATCCCTTCACCCTCAATCTGTGTGCATCTCATTTCCTGAGGTGGGTTTCTTGCAGACAGCAGATATATGGATCATGTTTTCTTATCCAATAGGTTTCCATATGTCTTTTGATTGGAGCATTTAATCCGTTTACATTTAAAGTTATTATTGATAAGTACTTATCTGTCGCCATTTTCAGAGTTCCTTCTTTGCTTCCTATTTCTTTTTATTACAGCAGACCCTTTAACATTTTTTCTATTGCTGGTTTGGTGGTAATATATTCCCTTAGTCCTTTTTTGTCTGTGAAGCTTCTGATTTCACCTTCAATTTTTATTGAAAGCCTTGCAGGGTACAGTATTCTTAGATTCAGACCCTTCCTTTGCATGACTTTGTATATTTCATTCCATTCCCTTTTGGCCTGATGAGTTTCTGTTGAGATATCAGTAGCTAGTCTAATGGGGGTTCCTCTGTAGGTACCTTTCTGTTTCTCTCTGGCCGCTTTTAAGATTCTTACTTTGTCATTGGTGTTTGCCATTTTAATTATAATGTGCCTTGGTGTCATTTTTTGGGGGTTCATTTTCTTGGGATTCTGTTAGCTTCTTGGATTTGTGTGGGTTTTTTCTTTTCTATATTAGGGAAGTTTTCTGTCATTATTTCTTCAAACAGGTTTTCTATTCCTTGCTCAGTTTCCACTTTGTCTGGAACCCCAATTATGCGGATGCTGTTTTGTTTCATGTTATCCCAAAGTTCCCTTAGGCTCTCCTCTTGCTTTTTAATTATTTTTTGAGAAGCTGCTGTACTTGGGTATGTTTTCCTACCATGTCTTCTTGGTCACTGATGTGGTCCTCTGCTTCTTCTAATCTACTTTTTTAAAAATATATTTTATTGATTTTTTACAAAGAGGAAGGGAGAGGGATAGAAAGTCAGAAAAATCGATGAGAGAGAGACATCGATCAGCGGCCTCCTGCCCACCCCTTATTGGAGTTGTGCCTGCAAGCAAGGTACATGCCTCTGACCAGAATCGAACCTGGGACCTTTCAGTCGGCAGTCCAACGATCTAACCAGTGAGCCAAACCGGTCTCGGACTAATCTACTTTTGATGCTTTCTATTGAGTTCTTTAAAGCAGTGATGTCATTTTTCATTTCTTCTTGTATTTCTTCTCGATTCTTCTTCATTTGCTCTTGAGTCTTCCTCATTTCCTCTTGGCTCTTACTCACATTGTTGATTTTGTCTTCCATTCTTTTCATCCACCTTATGATCATTTCTCTGAACTCATTCTCTGGCAGGCTTATTTCTGCTTCTATTTCATTTACTTCCTTTTCTGGTGATACCTGCCTTTCTGTTGTATGCGAGCTGTTTCTTCTTCTGCCGATGGTCTTTCTTCTCCGGGTGTCTGGTTATGTAGTTCTCTCTCCTGCGTTGATTCAAAGGCACAAACTACAACACGACCCAATACAACACACAAGGCACTGAACAGAAATATATTCCCGATGTTAATAATCACAAATAAGGTGACCACAAATGAAAGACAAATTAGGGGTAAGTAGGGAAAGAAAAAAAGGAAAATGAGGAAAAAAGAAAGGAAAGAAGTGCCAAAATCAAATTGGGAGAGGGAAAATAAATAAATGAATAAATAAATGAACATAAAATAAAATAAAATAAAATAAAATAAAATAAAATAAAATAAAATAAAATAAAATAATAAAAAGGAGAAGGAGAAGAAGAAAAGAGAATGAGAAAAAAAGTCAGAGAGAAAAGAAAGTGGATAAGAGAGGAAAGGGGAACAAAATATAGATGTCAGGAGAAAACTCCAGTAGAACAGTCACTAATCACAAGAAATTCTGGCAACCAGTACCTGGGGAATAATACAAACTACAAATAACAACTGGTATCGAGGGAGGTTATGGAAAAGAGAGGTAAAAAACAAACCTAAGTAAAACAAACAAAAAGCAAAATAAAACAAGTAGAATAACCTAAAACAAAATCACAAAAAAGTACAAAAAATTGATATAATCACCATTCAGGTAAATAGCAACAAAAGGACATAGAGAAAAACAACTTTTTGGATAGTGAAGACAAGAAGAGAGAGGTTTATATGAACTTGTGGTAGGGGATTTGAAATTATATATATAAGTGGGTTGAAATTTTAACCCGGTAAAGAGAAAAAATAGGGAGAATCTAAAGTTGTAAAAGGGAAAGAGAAACAAGATAACAAAATTGGGGAAGTTAGTAGGAAAGTGTTGGCATAAAGGTAGAGTTGAGATGGAGTAAAATTATGCTAAAGGAAAGGTTAAAATACAATGTACAACTCTAATCCTGAAGTGAAATTAAGCGAAAACAAAATGACACTTGTTTTTTTCCAAAAAGGAAAAATAGTAGTAGTAATAATACTAGTTGTAAACAAAATGTAAAAATTAGAAAGGTAAAATCAATTGAGGAGGAAAGAAAAAACATAGTTTTTAATTAAAATATGCAAAAATGAAAAATAAAAAAATAAAATAAAATTTTTAAAAAAGTACAAGGAAAAAAAGAAAAAAAAATAGAATGGTCATTCACTTCCACTATTGTTCTGCTTGACACTCCTGTTTCCCAGGAGGGAGTGTATTGCAATTCCCTGTGTTCCACCCCAGGTATTTTAATCTCTTTATTGTTTTGTGGTTATGTGAGAGTCAATTTGTGCGATATCCACTGGGTGGCAGTGTTTCGGAATTGACCTCTGAGACTAAGCACAGGACCTCTCTAGGCTGTGCTCAGATCCTGCTACTCTGTTGTTCTCAAAACTCTAACTTTTGCAGCTGGGACACTGTAATAACCCCCAGGCTGTCCTTCTGCCTCAGATCAAAATGAGTCGTTTTCTAGAGCTCCCCTCTATCAATAGCTCCAAGAGTCCGCTTCCACACTTAGGGACCTCTCCAGAGGTAGCTTTCCTGCAACCTGGTTCCCACAGTGTGCGCGTCTCTGTTCTGCGGGACAGGAGACTTCCCCTTACCCCAGGCAAAATCTGACCTTTTCGTGAGCCATGTGGATCTCCTCTGAGTCTGCGTGTCTGCGCAGATTGGAGAGTGGTGTTCTGGGTCCCTGGCTGTTCAGTGAGTGCTGCAGATGCAGCTTTCAGACCGCTGGAGACATCCACCTCCCTCTGCAAGATGGCGAGGTCTCCGCATTCACGCTGGTGGCTCTGGCAGACAAAAACCTTGTGGCAGTGGGCCTGCCTGGTCAGGAGAGCCCCGTCCAGCAGTCCCCCACCTTCTCCTGGAGGATAACTGACTCTTAACTTGCCAACAAACACTCCCAGTGCGACTCTCAGCTGTTCTCTCTCCCTCTGCCCAGCGACAATGCTCCAGACATGTCCATCTATTCCTCCGCCATTTTTCTCTTCACCTTTTTAATTATTACATTTTTATTTTCAATCTGTATTATTACTACAACTATTTTAAACTTTTTTTTAAAGTGTCATTTTATTTTCTCTTCATTTTCCTTTGGGATTAGTGTTCTATATTCTATTTTCATCTTTCCTTTAGTATCATTTTACTCTGTCTCAACTCTAACTTTATGCCATCACTCTCCTCCTAACTTTTCCCCTTTTGTTGCCCTGTTTCTTTTACCCATTTCCTACTTTAGATTTTCCCTATTCTTTCTTTTTACCCCCTGTTAAAATTTTACCTAACTTATATATCTAATTTCCAATCGCCTGCTCCAAGTCCATACACACTGCTCTCTTCTCTGTCTTCACTATCCAAAAATTGTTTTTCTCTGTGCTTTTGTTATTGTTTGCTTGAATGTTGATTATATTCATTTTATGCTTTTTTGTGATATTGTTTTCCTTATTCTTTTTTTTGTTTTGTTTTTTGTTTGCTTTGTTTTTGTTTATTGCTTCTGTTTTCTCTCGCTTCACATGATATTAGTTGTTGTTTATAGTTTGTATTAATCACCAGGTACTTGTTGCTGGCATTTGTTGATATTAGTGGCTGTTCTATTGGAGTTTTTACCCCATATATATACTTTATTCCCTTCTCCTTCTTATTCTCTTTTATTTTTTCTCTTACATTTTCCCTCCCAATTTTATTTTGACACTACTTTTTTTTCTCATCTTTATTCTCTCCTCTCCCCTAATTTGCCTCTCTCTAGTGGTCACCTTTATTTGTGGTTATTAATATCATGAACACATTTCTCTTCAGTGCCTTGTATGCTGTACATGGTTGTATATTTGTACCTTTAAATCAGTGCAGGAGAGAGAACTACATAACCAGACACCTGGAGAAGAGAGACCATGGGCAGACGAAGAAATAGCCCTCATATGAAAGAAAAGCAGGCATGACCAGAAAAAGAAGTAAGTGAAATAGAAGCAAACAACCTGTCAGAGAAAGAATTCAAAGAAATGGTCATAAGAATTGAAGACAAATTTGACAATATGAGTAAAAACCAAGAGGAAATGAAGAACCAAGAAAAAATGAAAAATGACATCATTACTGTAAAGAACTCTATAGAAAGCATCAAGAGTAGGCTAGAAGAAACAGAAGACTGCATCAGTGAGCTAGAAGTCAAGGTAGAAAAAATACCCAAATACAGCAGATTCTAGAAAAAAAAAAAAAACACTAAAAAGCAGGAGGAGAGACTAAGGGAACTTTGGGACAAAACGAAACAAAACAACATCCACATAATAGGAATGCCAGAAGGAAAGGAAACTGAGCAAGGGATAGAAAACCTGTTAGAAGAAATAATGACTGAAAACTTCCCTGATGCAGGGAAGAAAAAACCCACAGAAATCCAAGAAGCTTCCAGAGTACCAAGCAAAATGCACCCTAAAAGACCAACACCAAGGAACATTATAATTAAATTGGCAAACACCAACAACAAAGTAAGAATCATAAAAGTGGCCGGAGAAAGTCAGAAAATTACCTACAAGGAAACCCCCATCACAATAGTGACTGATTTCTCAACAGAAACTCATCAGGCTTGAAGGGAATGGAATGGAATATAAAAGTCATGCAAACTAAGGGTCTGAACAAAGGATACTATATCCAGCAAGGCTATCAATAAAAATTGAAGGTGAAATCAGGAGCTTCACAGACCAAAAAGGACAAAGGAAATTTATTACCACCAAACTAGCAATGGAGGAAATGCTAAAGGGTTTGCTGTTAAAAAAAGAAATAGGACGCAAAGAAGGAACATAGGGTAAAGAATAAAAATGGTGACAAATAAGTACTTATTAATAATAACTTTAAATGTAAATGGATTAAATGCCCCAATCAGAAGGCATAGGGTAACAGACTGGACAAGAAAATACTACCTACATATCTGCTGTCTACAAGAATCCCACTTCAGAAAAAAAGACACACAGAGACTGAAAGTAATGGGATGGAAAAAGGTTTTTCAGGTGAATAGAAGTGAAAAAAATCTGGGGTAGCAATACTTATATTTGACAAATTAAATCTCAAAATTAAGGACATGACAAGAAACAAGGAAGGCCACTTTATAATACTAAAGGGAAAAATCCAAGAAGAAAAAATAACTCTGGTAAATATATACACACCCAATATAGGAGCACCCAAATACATAAAAAAACAAAAAACAAAACAAAACAAAACAAAAAACTCCTGGAGGATATCAAGGGAGAGGTTGAAAGCAATACAATCAGTATAGGAGACTTTAATACCACATTATCACCATTGGACAAATCCTCTAAACAAAAAAATCAGCAAAGTAACATCAATCCTAAATGACTCACTAGACCAGATGGAACTGACATCTTCAGAACATTTCACCCCAAAGCCAAAGAATACACATTCTTCTCAAGTGCACATGGGTCATTTTCAAAGATAGACCATACGTTGGGTCATAGGTAAAGTCTCTTCAAATTCAAGGAGATAGAAATCATATCAAGTATCTTCACAGATCACAGTAACATAAACTTGAAAATAAAGTACAATAAAAACAATCCAAAGAAATCAAACATATGGAGACCAAACAGCATGCTAGTAAACAAAGAGGAGGCTAGGTTTTCATTTTCTTGGTCTACCAGAGAGATCAAGAAAGAAATAAAAAACATCATGGCAACAAATGACAATTAAAACACAACAATCCAAAATCTATGGGACACAGTGAAAGCAGTCTTGAGAGGAAGTCCATAGCTCTGCAAGACTCCTGCAAAAAATAGAAGAAACAATGATAATAAATTACCTAACCCTACAACTCAAAGAGTTAGAAAGAGAGCAACAAGAAAATCCCATTGTAAGCAGAAGGAAGGAAATAGTAAAGATCAGAGTGGAGATAAACAACATAGATACTAAAGAAACAATTCAAAAGATCAACAAAACCAAGAGCTGGTTCTTTGAAAGGTTAAATTAGATTGATGATCCTCTATCCATTCTCACCGGAAAGCAAAGAGAGAGGATCCAAGTAAACAAAATCAGAAATGAAAGAGGTGAAATAATAACAGACCTCACCTAAATAGAAAGGATTGTTAAAAATACTATGAACAACTCTATTCCAACAAACCGGACAACCTGGAGGGAATGGAGATATTCCTAGAAAAATATAACCTTCCAAAACTCAATCATGAAGAATCTAAACATCTCAATAGTCCAATATCTATGGAAGAAATTGAAGCAGCCATCAGATACCTTTCAGCAAATAAAAGCCCAGGCCAGATGGCTTCACAGGGGATTTTTATCAAACATTCAAGGAAGAAATAAAACCTATTCTCTTCATACTATTCCAAAAAATTCAAGAAGAAAGAACACTTCCAAGTTCCTTCTCTGAAGCCAGCATCACCCTAATACCAAAACCAGATAAAGATTACACAATGAAATAGAATTACAGGCTAATATCCCTCTTGAACATAGATACCAAAATCTTCAACAAAATTCTATCAAATCGGATCCAGCAGTACATCACAAAGATCATACACTATGATCAAGTAGGATTTATCCCAGGAATGCAAGGATGATTCACTATCCACAAATCAATAAATGTGGTGCATGACATAAACAAATTGAGATATAAAAATCACATAGTCATATCAATTGATGTAGAAAAAGCATTTGACAAAATCCAACACCCTTTCTTGATAAAAACTCTCAACAAATGGGAATAGGAGGATCATACCTCAACATAATAAAAACTATATACGATAAACCCACAGCTAACATCATACTCAATGAGAAAAATGTAAAACCATTTCCCCTAAGAATAGGAACAAGACAGGGATGCCCACTCTCACCACTCCTGTTTGACATAGTACTGGAAGTATTAGCCATTGCATTTAGACAAGAATAAGAAATAAAAGGCATCCAAATTGGGAAAAAAAAAGAAGTAAAGCTGTCCTTATTTACAGATGACATGATGTTGTATATAAAAAACTCGAAAGACTCCATCAAAACACTAATGGACTTAATAAACGAATTTTCCAATGTAGCAGGATACAAAATTAACAACAAGAAATCTGTGGCATTTCTATACACCATTTTTATACACAAAGAGAGACTAAAATATAATGCCACTTACCATCACACCAAAAAAATCAAGATACCTTGGCATAAACTTAACTAAGGAGGTAAAAGACCTATATGCAGAAAACTACAGGACACTGAAAAAAGAGATAGAGGAAGATATAAACAGATGGAAGAGCATACCATGTTCATGGACTGGGAGAATCAACACTATTAAAATGTCCACACTACCCAAAGCAATCTATAGATTCAATGCACTCCCCATTGAATTACCAACAGCATATTTCACAGACCTAGAAATAACTCTCCAAAAATTCATCTGGAATTAAAAAAAAGACTCCAAATAGCCTCAACAATCCTGAGAAAGAAGAATAAATTAGGTAGACTCTCCACACAATATTTCAAGCTGTATTAGAAAGCCACTGTTCTCAAAACAGCCTCATACTGGCTAACATACAGACCAATGGAATAGAATAGAGAATCCAGATTTCGACCCAAGCCACGATGCTCAATAAATATTTGACAAAGGAGGCATGAACATAAAATGCAGTATTCTAGACCATCTCTTCAATAAATTGTGTTTTGAAAATTGGAAAGATACATGCAAAAAAATGAAACTAGACCACCAACTTACATCATACACAAAAATAATCTCAAAATGGATACAGGACTTAAACATAAGATGGGAAACCATAAAAATACTACAGGAATCCACAGTCAGCAAACATATGCCGAAAGAACTTCTTCACTGATACTGCTCCAAGGGCAATAGAAACTAAAGAGAAAATAAATAAATGGGATTACAACAAAATAAAAAGCTTTTTTACATCAAAATAAGCCATCAGCAAAAACAACAAGAAAGCCCACTGTATGGGAGAACATATTTACAAATGTCATCACTGATAAAGGTTTAATCTCCAACATCTACAGCCAACTTATACAACTTAATAAAAGGAAGATAAATGATCCAATATAAAAATGGGCAAGGAACTTAAATAGAACCTTTTCAAAATAAGACAGAAGAAGACCAAGAGACACCTGAAAACATGGTGAAAGTCACTAATTATCCAAGAGATGCAAATCAGAACTCCAATGTGATATCATCTCACACCTGTCAGAATGGCTATCATCAACAAATCAACAAATGACAAGTGCTGGCAAGGATGCAGAGAAAAAGGTACCCTCATGCACTGCTGGTGGGAATACAGACTGGTGCAGCCACTGTGGATAACAATATGGAGTTTCCTCAAAAAACTAAAAGTGGAACTCCTATTTGTCCCAGTAATCCCACTCTTAAGAATATATCCTATGAAACTAGAAACACGAATCAGAAAGTATATATGCACCCCTATGTTCACAGCAGCACAATTTACAATAGCTGCAATTTGGAAACAGTCTAGTTGCCCGTCAGCAGGTGAGTGGATCAGAAAACTATGGTACATTTGCACAATGAAATATTATGTTGCCATAAAATAGAAGAAATTCTTACCATTTGCAGCAAGCTGGGTGGAACTGGAGGGCATTATGCTAAGTGAAATAAGCCAGTCAATCAAAGAAAAATACCACATGATATCACTCATTTATGGATAATAAAGAACATTATAAACTGATGAACAAAAAGATAGCTATAGAGGCAGTAAAGCATCAAACAGACTGTCAAATTACCACAGGAAGGTTAACGAGAGGTGGGGTAGACAAGAGATCAACCAAAGGACTTGTATGCATGATATAAGCATAACCAATGGATGCAAAACACTGGGTGAAGGGGGTATGTATGGAATGGTTTAGGGGTGGGCAATGAGAAGACATATGCACATGTAATACATTAATAAAAAAAGAAAAGAAAAACTGTAAAATAAAAAAAAAACACACAACTTATGGAATGGGAGCCTGACACCTGTCCCTATTCTCCTTCGCCATATCAGTAAAATGGACTCATGACATTAATGGCATAATGTTAACATGTGAAGACTTGCTTCTGTTTCAGGACTCTCTGTAGATGTTTGCAAACTTATTCCATCTACAAATAGAGTGTTGTTGTTTTTTAAACTGTATACCTTTTGTTTCTTTGTCTATTCTAATTGGCCTAGCTAGAATCTGCAATATAGTATTGATTAGAAGTGTTAAGAGAAAAACATTGTCATGTTCCTGATTTTAGGCATTCTCAGCAGCATGACACATTGATCCACAAATAGAGTCGGAGCCATGGCTGTCTCTTGCAACTTCCATACCTTCATATACCTTTATGGGGTTGGGTGTCTCCACTGGGTTCCCCAGTCTGGCATATGTAGTAGTAGGACCTATTGGGTGACTATTCAAATATATTAAAGCCTGGAGTCGTACTTTTGTGATGTCTTACTTTTTAGTAATGTAACCTGGGGCCTTAATAGGCCATTCTTCCTTTTTACCAACCCTGCTGCTTGTGGAGATGGAAACTTCATTCAGTGTCCTGTTCTTTTGCCCAGACTTACATCTCATAGAATTGTTATATCCCCCATTCAATTACTGTCTATTTGACAAGGGTAACCATATGTGTTACTCAGTTTCTCCAAACCCCTAATGGTGGCAGCTTGGTTTGCATGACTACTGGGAAAATCTGAGTTAAACCTGACACAGCATCTACACAAACCAAGGCATATTAACAACCCTCCCTTTCAGGGAGGGGGACCAGTATTATCAGTTTGCTGAACTCACACATGTTAAGAACTCTGGTGGATGGTCCAGACTCCTTTGGGCAAACCAAAATCTTAAGGGTACTTTTCAGTGTCTGACCCTTAACTCTGGAGTCACAGACACATCTAACTCAAATAGTAGCCCTGCTTGCGAGATGCTCAGGGCTTTAATATGCTATGCTAGTATTTGTGCTTCATCAAAGGAAGCTTTCTTTAAAATTCTTTTTTATTAATTGATTTTTAAAAATGAGAGAGACATTGATAAATTGCCTCCCATATTTGCCTCAACTGGGGATTAAACCTGCATCCTTGGCATATGAAATAATGCTCTAACCAATGGAGCTACCTCTGATCCCCGGTCCCACACATGCCCTTTCTTTACCAGGTGTTATAAGGAATAAAGGCAGTATGCCAGGTGGGGAATAAAAGTGCTCCCAAATCCCTAAATTCTTACAGAGCCTTACACCGGAGGTTGGATAGTCTGGCACCTTATCATTCCCAGCTTATGCAATAATATGTGTCTTATCTGACCAAATGACTCTCAAAACTTTATAGCATTGTCCAGGCCTTGAATTTTCTGATGGTTCATCACCCATCCTCTTCTTATACATGTTTCACAAATTAACTACTGAAACTAATAAATGGGTTCACCAAGGTTTCAGGATACAAGAGCAATATACAAAATCAATTGCATTTCTGTAAATACAAAAATCAATTGTATTTCTGCAATGAGCTATTAGAAATTGAAACTAAGAAAACATTCTATTTACAAAAACAACTAAGAAGAGAATATTTAGGAATAAATTTAACAGAAGAATTGCAAAACCTAGTCTCTGAAACCTATAAAACATTCCGAAAAGACATTAAATACAATCTAAATAAGTGGAAAATATCTGTGGTAGACAATAATGGCTTCTGAAGATGTCAATATTTTAATCCGAAACACCAGTAAATATGTTACCTTACATGGAAAAAGAGACATTGCTGCTATGGCCACCAGGTAGCTCAGTTGGTTAGAGCTTCATGCCAATACACCAAGGCTATGGGTTTGACCCCCGGTCAGGGCACATATAAGAATCAACCAAATAGTTAGAACAACAAATCTCTCTCCTTTTCACCCTCTCTCCCTTCCTTTCTCTTCAAAAATCAATTTTAAAAAATTAAAAAAGAAAAGGGACTTTGCAAATGTGATTTTTTAAGCATCTTGTGATGGGAAGATTATCCTAGTTACCTTGATGGGCTCAATGTGGTCTTAAGTTTTATTTGTTTGTTTGTTTGTTTATTTTGTTGTTAATCCTCTGTTTTTCCCATTGGTTTTTCAGAGAGTGGAAAGGAGGAAGATAGAGATGAGAGAAGGGGGGGGATAAAAGAAAAAGGAAGAGAAGAGAAGAGAAGAGAAGAGAAGAGAAGAGAAGAGAAGAGAAGAGAAGAGAAGAGAAGAGAAGAGAAGAGAAGAGAAGAGAAGAGAAGAGAAGAGAAGAGAAGAGGAATATAGATGTGTGAGAGAGAGAGAGATGCATCAATTGGCTGCTTCCAGCACAGGGCCCAACCAGGCCTGGCATGGGACTTGCAACCCAGGTACATGCCCTAGACCGAGAATAAAACCTGCAATCCTTTGGTGTGCAGGCCGATGCTTTAACTAGTCAGCAACACTAGGTTATTTGTTGTTTCTTTTAAGAGGGAAGCAGAAGGATAAGAGTTAGAGAAATTAAAATATGCTAAACTATTGGCTTTTAAGATGGAGTAAGGGCCATGAGCCAAAAGCCATGAGGAATAGAAGTGGCTTCTAGAGTCTAAAAAAGGTAAGGAAATGGATTTCCCACACACAGACATATTTATTTCCACCCGTTTAAACCCATTACAAATTTCTGACCTGCAGAACTATAAGATAATAAATTTGCATTGTTTTATGCCACTATGCTTGTGGAAATTTGTTACACTTACAATAAGAAACCAATGCAACTACCCATGCTCATGGATTGGAAACCTTAATATTGTTAATATAGCAACAATTCCCCAAGTCGATCTACAAATTCAATACAATTTCTATCAAAATCCCAGGTGCCTTCTCTGAAGAAATTGATAAGCTGACTTTGAAATTAATATGGAAATTAAAGGAACTCAGCATAGCCAAAATAATCTCAGAAAAGAACAAAATTGGAGGATTCATATTCCTTGATTTTAAAACTCATTACAAATTAGAATAAAGGCAGTATGTCAAGGAAATGTAATGGGAAAAGAATAGTCTTTTTAACAAATGGTAATAGTACAATTGGATATCCACATGCAAAACAATGAAGTGAGACTTCTTACCTCATATACCATTTATAAAAATTAACTCAAAATTGCCAAGACCGGTTTGACTCAGTGGATAGAGCGTCAGCCTGCGGACTGAAAGGTCCCGGGTTCGATTCCAGTCGGGGGCATGTACCTTGCTTGCGAGCACATCTCCAGTGTGGGGTGTGCAGGAGGTGGCTGATCGATGTCTCTCTCTCATCGATGTTTCTGACTTTCTATCCCTCTCCCTTCCTCTCTATGAAAAATAAACAAAATATATTTTTTTAAAAATTAAAAAAATTAAATCAAATATCTAAATGTAAGAACTAAAACTTTTAAGTTCTTAGATGACATAGACATAAATATTCATTACCTTGTATCATGTTATGATCTCTTGGATATGACACTTAAAGGAATAAAAAATTGACAAAAATTAATCAAAAGTAAAAACTTAGTGCCTCAAAGGACAATATCAAGAAAATAAAAAGGCAATACATGGAATAAGAGAAAATATTTGCAAATCTTATCTCCGACAAAAGACACATATCTAGAATATATAAGGAACTCTTCCAACTCAGCAACAAAAAGACAACTTAAAAAATAGGTACAAAATATGAATATACATTTCTCCAGAAAGATATAGAAATAGTCAACAAACACATGAATAAATATTCAATATCATTAGTCATTAGGAAAATCCCAATCAAAATCATGAAGAGATACCACTTCACACACACTGAGGTATCTACAATAAAAAAACAACACACAGATAATATCAAGTGCTAGTGAGGATGTAGAGAAATTAAAACCTTTATACACTGGTGATGGGGATATATTAAAATGGTGCAGCCACTATGGGAAACAGTCTGACAGTTTCTCAAAAAGTTAAACATAGATGCCTTGCTGGCATGGCTCAGTGGTTGAATGTTGACCTATGAACCAGGATGTCACTGGTTCAATTCCTGGTCAGAGTACATGGCCAGGTTGCAGGCTCGATCTCCAGTGTGTGTTGTGCAGGAGGTAGCCAATCAATAATTTCTCTCTCATCATTGATGTTTCTATATCTCTCTCTTCTTCTCTGAAATCAATAAAAAATATACATTTTTAAAAAGTTAAACATAGAGTTACTGTATGACCCAGTAATTCCACAAAAACCTGGACATGAGTGTTCATAGCAGCATTTTTCATAATAAATAAAATTTGAAAAATAACACAAATGTTTAGTAAGTGATGAATGAATAAATAAAATATGGTATAGCCATATAGCCATATAATGGGATATTACTCAGCAATAAATTGCAGAAACTCAGAGAGTATTTTTTTCCATTCTCTTTTTTTTCCTCTTTTCTTAGCTCCAGGCATAAGTGAAACCCTGTCAAAATACCTGCTGACCACCTTGGTAACAAAACAAAGACTTTCGCTCCGAGCATTCTGTGCACAATTTCCCCCATCGTGACTGAAGGACAGAATAATGCACTATTTGTGAGCCTTGCAATGTGGTCTTGCAATACATTCCAAAGGCAGAAGGTCCCATCAGAGGCTCCAGTGAAAAACCTGGAAATTTGCAACATAGGACAAAGAATACAGTGATTACAAGGTAGTTTAGCAGAAGATGCCATTATGATGGTAGAATAGTAGATTTGATCCCTCAAACCTCCACAGAAACATTAATTTTAACAACCAACTACAGAGCAGAATTCCTTTGTGGGATCCTAGGAGTCCAGTGGAGAAGTTTCAACAGCACAATGAAGCAAAAATATCTGAGGATAGACTAAACAAAGAGGGTAAGAAGAACAATCATTCCCTCCCTTAATATGGCATAGGTCCCTGCTAAGAGAGATCCCTTTGGTCCTCCTTTTCTTTGCAGGGGAAAGGAAGAGAAAAATGAGGGCCCAAGTTTCACAGCCTTTCCTTCTACCCAGAACACTGAGGGCATCAGCACAGCTGAAGAATCCAGGGGCAGCTGGGAGCAGGGAAAAAGAGTGAATGTTCTTAGGAGTCAGTATGAGGAATTCAACAGGTGGATACAGATCTTACTAGTCAGCTCACGAACTACACCAGAAGCCCCACTCATGAGCCCCATGGGGTGCCTCCTTCATGCCCTTCACTGGGTATAGAGCTTACAGTCTGCCTCACCTGCAGACTCCCCAGCTAGGAACTTGTACCATTCATCAACTACCTCATTTTATATGAGTCCTAGTGGTGCTGTTAAAGAGATCTGTGGGCTAAGAGCTATTTGTGCTTGTGCACAGAATCACCAAGCTGGCCTTGAAAGCTACTCCAAAATGAGTCCTTGAGAAGCATTTGGGGCAGAAAATGGGTTGGGCACCTAATGGAAGAAAAACCCAAGGCAAAAAGGTTGTTTATTGGAATTGGCTGAAATTGCATAGGCAATTGGAGACCATGTGACAAGTCCAACCATTTTCGATTTTCAAATGTGGGTATCTTTTTTAGCCCATTAGATAAAAATGGTGGAGGTTTTTGTGAACTGTCTTGCCAGTGTCTTGGAAGGTACAAGGGTGAGGTGTGGTTGAAGAGGTTATAATAATGTCAGGGGAAACTGTGATGAGGGCTTGCTGTGGTCAGCAGAAGTCATGGTTGGGAATTCCCATATAAGCACACAGAAGAGGATGGGGATGAGGAGCAGATGAGGACAAACAGTCTAAGTGAACAGTATTTGTAGGCAGAGGAAACTTTGTTTCTGAATGCATATTTTTGTCTTCCATGATGGGAAAATGTGATACAATGCTATCCTAGTAAGCAGGGAATGTATTCACAGTCTGACAGGACCCTTAGTATAGAGTATGGTCATCAGGCAAGCACCAGGCAAATTTTGCAAAATAATATTCTACTGTAATTCCATCAGTTAGTCCATTGTTCCCAGTAAGTCTTAGTCTCCATTGTTGAGTTAGGCTGAGTTCAGTATAAATGGGGAAGTAGCACAAACTTGGTGAGCAGCAAGGTCTCCAACCTGGTGACATGTACCTGAGATGTCATCTCTGCTGTAGGAATCATAGGCATCTCCAGTGATGAGTCCAACTCACTGGTGGCCACCCAGAGACAGGTGATCCTCCCATGTGGCTATCCAGTTGGGTTACTGATTATAGGCTGGAGATAGGCTAGCCAGCCTGATAAAACCGCATTGCATATCTGATGCCTGCTGCTAGTGGAACAAATTAAGAGCTCCTTGGGGTCATCAGAGGCACAATCAGCAACAGAACAGGTGGCTGCCCCTTCATTCCCCGAGGAGCTAATCTAAAGCACGTAAAGATTCTAGGCACATTTATATCCCAGGCTAACGAAGACATTCTAAATGCTATTTAGTCATTTCTAAGACCAACCTATGAGAAAAAATTATAGTAGTACAGTCTCTGTAACGAGGTGGGTTTTATTTATGGGCAATCATAGGGCCAATTAGCTTGTGGAGATATTTTATGTTCAGAAATCAGGTGGTGAGTATCATCAAAACATCAGTTCCAGAGAGCCCATTGCCTGTAAAGGGAGTCAATCTTTTGGTTGCCCAGATTCAGTGGCATGGTGGTATGAATCCTTCCAAAAGACCTCTCCAACATTCTCTGCTTTTCCAACCTGTAGTGCAATTGCAGGCTGTAATAGTATTGCTTCAGCATTGTATATATGTGATGGTTAAGCCTGAGGGATCTACCAGTAGTAACCCTGTCATCCAGGCCATGCAAAACAATAATAATAGCCACAGCTATGGAGAGCATCAATTTTCAACCTTTTTCATCTCATGGCACACATAAACTAATTATTAAAATTCTGTGGCACACCAAAAAGTATAGTTTTTGATGATATGAAATAAAAGTAGGTATACTTTTTATTCACTCACACCCAATGCCTATTGTTTTGTTGGCTGTTATCATTTTTTTTTCATTTGAAAATGTGAGGGAAAAGAGGTCAGTGCCTCTAACAATATAGTCAAGTGTTGCATGTTTTAAAAATTCTTGCAGCACACCAGTTAAAAAATGGTGATATAGCCCTGACTGGTTTGGCTCAGTGGATAGAGCGTCAGCCTGCGGACTCAAGCGTCCCAGGTTCGATTCCGGTAAAGGCCATGTACCTTGGTTGCGGGCACATCCCCAGTGGGGGGTGTGCAGGAGGCAGCTGATTAATGTTTCTCTCTCATTGATGTTTCTGATTCTCTGTCCCTCTTCCTTCCTCTCTGTAAAAAAAAAAATCAATAAAATATATATTAAAAAAAAAGAGAGTCTTTTTAAAAAATGATGATATAGAGCATTGACATTTAATGAGCTTGGTTTGGGTTCCTTCTGGCTAAAATATTTGTGTATTTATTAATGGTTAAGTGCAGTTGCTCTCAGGGAGAAAGTCATGGGTTACCTTGTCTAGCACAGGGTAAGTGCGTGACTTAAAGCTTTCTCACCATACTCTCATCTCTGAATATGGCTCAAATCTACCAAGCAGCCCAGGCCGGTTTGGCTCAGCGGATAGAGTATCAGCCTGTGGACTGAAGGGTCTCAGGTTCAATTCTGGTCAGGAGCACATGCCTGCGTTGCTTGCAAGAGGTAACTCTCTTTCATCATTGATGTTTCAATCTCTCTCCCTCTTCCTTTCTCTCTGAAATCAATTTTTAAAAAATCTACCAAGCAGGGTTTTCTGTCCTTTCAGACACCCAAACTGTGCCACTGGTTGGTCCCAGAACAATGATTTCCACTTTCTGTAAATTAGTAGGGGAATTTCACTTCATTAGCCAGCCCTATTAGCCACTCTCTATGGGAAGAGTGGCAAGCATGAAGGTGGCTCCTTTTGGGGAGTCCTCACTGTTGTCAGGATTTCCAAAGAAATGGTCTCACACTAACTTGGTGGGCTTTTGGTCTGAGGACATTCAACAATGAGGGTACCATATTGAATTATCTGCCCTCAATCCAGTCGCTGGCACGAAGCAGATGGCAAGATGATTGAAAAGTTAATAGTAGAAGTAGAGTTAGTGGACAAAATAAAAAGACTATTGTCTGAAAGGGTAAAAATCTTGAGGATTGCCAGAGATTACCAAAAGTGGAGTTTGGGGGGCTGTATAATAACTAGTATGTAGGATAGGAAGGCCCAGGAGGGCAAGATTTAAGCAAGGTGAAGACGTGAGGCAAGAGTCTGATCCATTTTGGGTACTACTTGCCTGAAAGTAATCTGAGTAGTATCTCCTTTAGAAGACCATTATGAGACTCAATCAGGACAGCTGTCTGGGGGCTGTAGCCTAGATGGAATTTCCAAAGAATATTGTTATGCCTGCCTGCCTGACTATTGAGTCTTCTAAGAGGTAAAGTAGATACTCTGGTGAGAGACAATAATGTTTCACAATCCAAAGGGAACAAGAATAAATTTAGTAAGAAACATATTACCTGTTTTTAATAGGAATTCTGGTAGGATTCCACAAGAGGATTCCCATGTAAATATATGTATATAATTGTGATGGCATATTGGGAGCCCAAACAGAAGGGGCAGTGGGCCCATGAAATTAATCTGCCATCAGGAATATGGTGAGTATCCCCTAAGATTATGTCCCTATTTGAATTGTCTCTATTGTTTGGTATGGGAGCAAAGAATGCACTCATTTATCACAACCTTGGATGCCTTAGAAAAAAGGGGAAATCACCTCACTTGAGCTGAATTTATTAAGTCATGAATTTCCCAATGACCCAAGCTTGTGTGGGCTCATTTTGTGAGCTTGTATGAAGGGTTGATACACTAAGGAGTCTGTACTAGTCAGGGTGTGGAGGGCTTAGTTTGTGAGTGTACAATACTGTTGAAAATGTTTCCTGGTATAGAGTAGTTAGTGTGAGCAAAAACAGAGTAACCATTATAAAATTTGTGACTTATATGAAAAAATTGCCCCTTAGCTATGGACCCCACCAATCTGCAAGGCCATTAGTAACAGCCCAGGAGTTTATGAAAATGTGGATTCATGACAGGCCTCTTTCTTAAGGCTAGGTGAACAACTACAAATTCCACCAATTGGTGTAAACTGGGAGTGCCCTCCTCAACTAGAGAGGTGCCTGAGAGCAGGTGGAATGCTCTGGCCCTCCATAGAGATGTACTGGGTGCAATGGTGGTGCTGCCATTGGTGAAGAACAATGACCCCCTGTTCATCTCCAACAGTTGTTCCCAAGGGACTCCCCAAGTACCAGAGCAGGAAGAAGCAGGGATGCCACTATCATGTCCTCAAAGCTCTTGGGCAACGGGCTGAGCATGGATAAAGCCGCATCTTCTTGCAATTTGGAAAGGCCTTTTATATCAGGATTAGCCCTCTCCTGAAGATACCATTTCCATTTTACCAAGGAGCCATTAATGGCCACGCTGAGCTTCTCCTGGGATGCATCTCTAATCTAGGGCATTATGGGACCTTGGATTTTGAAGTAGTATCAGGTGGGAACCAATTAAGGCCTTGGTTTATAAAAGAGCCCAATAGAATAACAAAAGTTGAAGCTCAAGGCAAGTATATTAGGCTGCCATTGGGGATAGGCATTTAGTCCAAAACCTCATAGGAATTCAGGTACACAGACTACTGTTTGGTCCCGAGACTCCAGGAGGCATAGTAATGACTCTATTGTAGAGCCAGGTGGGACTTGCTGAACTACCTGCTGAAAAACTTCCAAAGAGTACTGCTGTGCTTCACCCTAATGATAGGTTTTGTGTGTGATTTTGAATATAGGTCAAAGAATTAGTGAGAGATTAGGGATGTGTTGCCTTCGAAACTTGAAAAGACCGCCAAGATCGGTTTGGCTCAGTGGATAGAGCGTTGGCCTGTGGACTGAAAGGTCCCAGGTTTGATTCTGGTCGGGGGCATATACCTTGCTTGTGGGCACAACTCCAGTGGGGGGCGTGCAGGAGGCGGCTGATCGATGTCTCTCTCTCATCAATGTTTCTGACTTTCTATCCCTCTCTCTGTAAAAAATGAATAAAAATATATTTTGAAAAGACCTAGTATATATTGTTTCTGTCTCAGTTTAGTAGGTGGTTTTATGATAATTGATGCTTGACTATTGGAGGAATTTCTGGCCCTTGCAGGGCTACATGATGCTCAGAAACTTGACAGATGATGCTGGGCCTTGGATATTGTGAAGGGTAATTGCCCAGCCACCTTGGTATAGGTGGTTTGTGAATGTGTACAGATCTGCCCATACTGATTCCTCAGAGGCATCCCTCAGCATAATGTCATCAATATAATGCCTCAAACAGTATCTTTCCCACTGTAAGGTTTTTAAAACCCTGGCATCAGAGGTTATGTGCAATTACAGGACTGTTTAAATATCCCATTGGGTGCTGCATAAATGTATAAAGAGCCCCTTCAAAAGTGAAAGCAAAATTGGGCCTGCGTTTTCTCCATACTGGAAACAGAACAGAACAATGAAGGATGTTTCCTGAGTCTGTTGTATATGCCCAGTCAGTTCTAACATATTAGGAATTAAAGCCTTGATGAGGTTTTGGTAGTAAATTGTGAAGCATCATTCATCAGTGGCTGACTTAAGTACCAGTCAAATGGGATATTGAAAAGGGAGATTATAGGCTTAACTAGAGGCCCGGTGCACAAAATTCGCACATGGAGGAGGGAGGGGGCATCCCTCAGCCCAACCTGCACCCTCTCCTATCTGGGACCCCTCGAAGGATGTTCGATTGCCCAATTCCAGTGGGATCGGGCCTAAACAGGCAGTTGGATATCCCTTTCACAATCCAGGACTGCTGGCTCCCAACTGCTTTCCTGCCTGCCTGCCTGCCTGTTTGCCCCAAACCACTTCTGCCTGCCAGCCTTATCACCCCCTAACCACTTATCTGCCAGCCTGATCCATGCCTAACTGCTCCCCTGCTGACCTGATTACTCCCAACTGCCTTCCCCTGCAGGCCTGGTCCCCCCCCCAACTGCCCTCCCCTGCTGGCCTGGCCACTCCTAATTGCCCTCCTCTGCAGGCCATCTTGTGTCCACATGGGGGCAGCCATCTTTGACCACATGGGGGTGGCCATCTTGTGTGTTGGGATGATAGTCAATTTGCATATTACTCTTTTATTAGATAGTATAAATTCTATCTCAAGCAAATCATAAGTGACTCAAGCAAATTGCTAATGACAGAGTGTATAGGCCTTTAGTGTCCCTCTTTATTTTTTTATATATGTTTTTATTGATTTTAGAGAGAGACGGGGAGAGGAAGAGGAAGAGGGAAAAGGAGAGGGAGAGGGAGAGGGAGAAGGAGAAGGAGAAGGAAAAGGAGAAGGAGAGGGAGAGGAAGAGGAAAAAGGGAAAGAGAGAGGGAGAGGAAGAGGGAGAGGGAGAGGGAGAGGGAGAGGGAGAGGGAGAGGGAGAGGGAGAGTTTGCTTGTCTCCATATGTGCCCTTACCAGGGATTAAACTCACAACTTGGGTATGTGCTCTGACCAGGAATCAAACCAGTGACCTTTTGGTGCATGGGATAATGCCCAACCAACTGAACTACACAAGCCAGGGTATCAGGGCTCATCTCTGAGTGTGTATTAGGGAGTGTGTACTATCTTGACTGGAGGAGTGAGTCCTTGGCATCCATTCGGGGATTCCCACCAGAAAAGCCAAGGATTTGTGCTTGTGCCATGAGGCATGGCATAGCGTCAATGCATCCATACCTATAAAGAGGAAAGAAAGAGCCAGGAGGTCCAATGCCATAGGAAGCTGTTTGTGGTGAATGGTCCCAATAGTTATAATTGAATGAGTTTGTACACCTTTTCTTATTTCACTAGCAATGCCTTATAAGCAGAAGGACTCCTCTTTGGGGAATTTAGAGGGATTGCCTGGAATGACAGTGACATGGGCCCCAATATTTAACAGGGCCATTTTTATTGTCTCAATAGACCACCAGAGAGGTAAAAGAGCAATTGTCGCTGGGAGATGGACAAGCCTCGGGGAGCCACCAATATCCTAGGATATGGGCTTGGGTGGCTGCCAGTCCTGAAAGTTAAGGAAGGGGGCAGAGGGGTTAGATAGTAAATGTGTAGCAACTGGATGGATGCAGAAAAGGGGCTATAATTAGGATAATGCTAGTTTCAGGGCCTGGAGTTTAGAGACCAGCTATCCAGGGATCAAGTTGGCAGGAACTCTGAGTTTTCAAAACTCCCAGTAAAGGTTTGCCTGTGTACTCCTATAAGGGGCAAAATTAGATCTAGGGTTTATTGGAGAGGAAATGAGCCCTTTCTGGTGAAGGAAATTCATTCGAGGGAGTCAGAAATTCTTCTCACAATCCAGGACCACTGGCTCCTAACTGCTCACCTGCTTGCCTGCCTGATCACCCCTAACTGCCCCCTTCCCTGACCTGGTTTCCCCCACACAGCCCGCTACTCAGTCATTTGGTCAGCCCTCACTAACGCCCCTGCCAGCCTGGTTGTCCCATGCAGCCCTCTGTTCAGTCATTGGTTGTTCCCCACTAAACGCCCTGCTGCCCTCATTGCCCTAAGCAGCCCGCTGCTCAGTTGTTTGGTCGGCCCTCACTAATGCCCCTGCCAGCCTGGTCAGCCCTCATTAATGTCCCTGCCAGCTTGGTCGCCCCACACAGCCTGTTCAGTCATCTCTTCAGTTGTTTTGGTTGCGACAGTCATTAAGGCTTTTACATATATATAGATTTTTATTGTTTTCAGAGAGGAGGGGAGAAGGATAGAGAGATAGCAACATCAATGGCAGAGAATCATTGATCGGCTGCCTTCTGCATGCCCTCTACTGGGTATAAAGCTTACAACCCAGCCATGTACCCTTGGCTGGAATCGAACCTGGGACCCTTCAGTCTGCAGGCTGACGTTCTATCCACTGAACCAAACCAGCCAAGGTTCATCAATGTTTCTATCTCTCTATCCTTATCCCTTTCTCTCTCTATTTTTTTTGAAAAAACTAATTATCAAGCACTTACACTGTAAATTGACATTACTGAATAATACACTTAAAATGGTTAATATGTTAAATTTTATAGTATGGGTTTTTACCACAATAAACAAATTAAAATAAATTGCATAGCTCCTTCAGCTTTATTTTATTTTTTCAAAATCAACTTGTCTAAAATTATTCTTTTCAATTTCCATATAAACTTTAGAATCAGCTTGTCTATAGCTACAAAAAGTCCTGCTAGGGTATTGATTGGAACTACATTAAATATCAATTTAGAAAGATTAAGATCTTTACAACATTGGGTCTTCTAATTCATGAACATAGTATGTCCACATATTTAGGTTTTATTTGTTTCATCATATTTTGTGATTTCTAGCACATGTTTACTATACATGTTTTTTTTTATATTTATACATAAGTACTTTATTTATTTGGAGGTATTGTAAATGGTAATATGGTTTTATTTTTTAAATTTATTTATTGATTAAGGTATTATATATGTGTCCCTATCCCTCCATTAATTCCCCAAACACCCCCCCCACTCATGCCCTCACCTCCCTGGTGTTCATGACCATTGGTTAGGCTTATATTCATGCATACAAGTCTTCTGGTTGATCTCTCCTTCTTTCCCCCATCCTTCCCTATCTTTCCTCTGAGGTTTGGCAGTCTGATCGATGCTTCTCTGTGTCTGGATCTGTTCCGGTTCATCATATTATACAAATGAGTGAGATCATGTGATATTTACCTTTCTCTGACTGGCTTATTTTATTTATCATAATGCTCTCCAGTTCCATCCATGCTGTTGCAAATGGTAAGAACTCCTTCTTTTTTATTGCAGCATAGTATTCCATTGTGTAGATGTACTACAATTTTTTAAACCACTCATCTGCTGATGGGCACTTAGGCTGTTTCCAAATCTTAGCTATGGTAAATTGTGCTCCTGTGAACATAGGGGTACATATAACCTTTCTGATTGGTGTGTCTAGTTTCTTGGGATATATTCCTAGAAGTGGGATCACTGGCTCAAATGGGAGTCCCATTTTTAGTTGTTTTTTTTTTAAATATATTTTATTGATTTTTCACAGAGAGGAAGGGAGAGGGATAGAAAGTTAGAAACATCGATGAGAGAGAGACATCGATCAGCCGCCTCCTGCACGCCCCCTACTGGGGATGTGCCCACAACCAATGTACATGCCCTTGACTGGAATCGAACCTGGGACCTTTCAGTCTGCAGGCCGACGCTCTATCAACTGAGCCAAACCGGTTTCGGCCCATTTTTAGTTTTTAAGGAAACTCCATATTGTTCTCCAAAGGGGCTGCACCATTCTGCATTTCCACCAGCAGTGCAAAAGTTCCTTTTTCTTCACAACCTCACCAACACTTGTCAATTGTTGATTTATTGAGGATAGCCATTCTGACAGGTGTGAGATGATACTGCATTGTTGCTTTGATTTGCATTTCTCAGAGAGTGACTTTGAGCATGTTCTCATATATCTCTTGGCGTTCCTTTTGTCCTCCATCAAAAAGTGTCTCTTTAGCTCCATTTCCCATTTTTTCATTGGATTTTTTTATCTTACTTTTATTAAGTTGTATGAGTTCCCTGTAAATGTTGGAGATTAAACCCTTATCAATGATCACATTGGCAATTTGTTCTTCCATGCAGTGGGCTTTGTTCTTGTTTTGTTGATGGTTTCTTTTGTTGTGCAGAAACTTTTTATTTTGATGTAGTCCCATTTGTTTATTTTCTCTTTAGTGTACATTCTCCTAGGAGCAGTATCGGTGAAGAAGTTACTTTGGCATATGTCTGAGATTGTGCTGCCTGTGGATTCTTCTAGTATTTTTATGGTTTCCTATTGTATGTTTAAGTCCTTTACCCATTTTGAGTTTATTTTTGTGTATGATGTAAATTGGTGGTCTAGTTTCATTTTTTTTGCATGTATCTATCCAATTTTCCCAACAGCATTTGTTCAAGACACTGTCTTGACTGCATATTATGTTCATGTCTCCTTTACCAAATATTAATTGGGCATAGTGGTTTGGATCAATTTCTATTCTATTCCATTGATCCATATCTCTGTTCTTGTGCCAGTACCAGGATGTTTTAAGAACAGTGGCTTTCTAATACAGCTTGATATCTGGTATTGAGATCGACCTACATTGTTCATCTTTCTCAGGATTGCTGCAGCTATTTGGGATATTTGTTTATTCCAGATGAATTTATGGAAAGTTTGTTGTATGTCTGTGAAATATGCCATTGCTATTTTAATGGGGATTGCATTGTTTTAGGTAGTATTGATATTTTGATGATGTTGATTCTACCAATCTATGAACACCGTATGTTCTTCCATCTGTTTATGTCGTCCTCTATCTCTTTTTTCAGTGTCCTGTAGTTTTTCACATATAGGCCTTTACCTCCTTAGTTTTTTATTCGTAGGTATCTTAATTTTTTTGGTGCGATGGTAAATGGGATTGCTTTTTTAGTCTCCCTTTCTATAAGTTCACTATTGTAAAGAAATGCCATAGATTTCTTGGCATTAATTATGTATCTTGCTACATTGCTAAATTTATTTATTAAGTCTAATAATTTTTTGATGGAGTCTTTAGGGTTTTCTATGTACAGTATCATGTCATCTGCGAATAAGGACAGTTTTACTTCTTTTCCAATTTGGATGCCTTTTATTTCTTCTTTTGTCTGACTGCAATGGTTAGTACTTCCAGTACTATGCTGAACAAGAGTGGTGAGAATGGGCATCCCTATCTTGTTCCTGTTCTTAGGGGAAATGGTTTTAGTTTTGGTCCTTTGAGTATGATGTTGGCTGTGGGTTTGTCATATATGGCTTTTATTATGTTGAACTATGATCCTTCTATTACCACTTTGCTGAGAGTTTTTTATCAAGAAGAGTTATTGGGTTTTGTCAAATGCTTTTTTGCATCAATTAAAATGATTATGTGATTTCTATCTCTCAATTTATTTATGTGACATATCACATTTATTGATTTGCAGATATTGTACTATCCTAGCATTCCTAGGATAATCCTACTTGGTCATGGTGTATGATCTTTCTGATGTACTGCTGGATCCGATTTGCTAGAATTTTGTTGAGGATTTGGGCATCTATGTTCATGAGAGATATTGGCCTGTAATTCTCTTTCATTGTGTTGTCCTTATCTGGTTTTGGTATTAGGGTGATGTTGGATTCATAGAATCAGCTTGGATGTGTTCCTTCTTCTTGAATTTTTTGGAATAGTCTGAGGAGGATAAGTTTTAGTTCTTCCTTGAATGGTTGGTATAACTCCCCTGTGAAGCCATCTGGCCCCAGGCTTTTGCTTGCTGAGAGCTTTTTGATGACTGCTTCAATTTCATCCATAGTTATTGGCCTAATAAGATTTTTATAATCTTTCTGATTGAGTTTTGGAAGGTTGTATTTTTCTTGGAATATGTCCATTTTCTCAAGGTTGTCTAGTTTGTTGGAATAGAGTTGTTCATAGTATTTTTTAACAATCATTCATATTTCTGTGGGGTCTGTTGTTATTTCGCCTCTTTCATTTCTGATTTTGTTTGAGTCCTCTATCTTTGCTTCTTGGTGAGCCTGGCTAGAAGTTCATCAATCTTGTTTATCCTTTCAAAGAACCAGCTCTTGGTTTTGTTGTTCTTTTGTATTTTATTTATTTTATTTTATTTTATTTTTTTTGGTCTCTGTCATTTATTTCTGGGCTGATATTTACTATCTCCTTCCTTCTGCTCACTCTTGGCTTTTCTTGTTGCTCTTATTCTAAGTCCTTGAGTTGTAGTTAGATGATTTACTGGCATTTTTAATTGCTTTTTGAGGTAGGCCTGTAGAGCTATGAACTTTCCTCTCAGGACTGCTTTCATTGTGTCCCATCAATTTTGTATTGTTGTGTTTTTGTTGTCCTTAGTTTCCAGGATGCTTTTAATGTCTTCTTTGATCTCATTGATAACCCAGTCATTTAATAGCATACTATTCAGCTTCCAAGTATTTGAGAATTTTGGATTTTTTTATTATAGTTTATTTCTAATTTTAGGGCCTGGTGGTCTGAGAACATGCTTGATATAATTTCAATCTTCTTGAATTTAGGGAGACTTTGCTTGTGACACAATATGTGGTCTAATTTTGAAAATGTTCCATGTGCACTTGAGAAAAACATATATTCTGTGGCTTTGGGATGCAATGTTCTGAAGATGTCATTTAAATCCATCTGATCTAGTGTGTCATTTAGGATTGCTATGTCTTTGCTGAATTTTTTGTCTAGAGGATTTATCCAGTGATGTCAGAGGTGTATTAAAGTCCCCTACTATGATTGTATTGTTGTCAATCTTTCTCTCGATACCTTCCAGGAGTTTTGTTATGTATTTGTGTGCTCTTGCATTGGGTACATATATGTTTATTAGAGTTATATCCTGTTGTTGTATTGATCCCTTTAGTATTATGAAGTGGCCTTCTTTATCTCTTGTTATGTACTTCACTTTGAGGTCTATTTTGTCAGGTACAAGTATTACACCCCTAGCTTTTTTTTCATTTACATTTGCCTGAAAGATATTTTTCCATTCCTTCACTTTCAGTCTGTGTGAGTCCCTTGTTCTGAGGTGGGTCTCTTATAGACAGCATATATATGGGTCGTGGTTTTTTTTATCCATTCAGCCACCTAATGTCTTTTGATTAGAGCATTTAGTCCATTTATGTTTAAAGTTATTATTGAAAGGTACTTGTTTGTAGTCATATCTATTTTTGTGTCTATGTTTCTTTTTACCTTTTTATTTCTTCTCTTTTTTTTTTTACAATATTTTTTTTTAGTATTTCTTGCATTGCTGGTTTGGTGATGATAAACTCTCAGCTTTTTTTTTCTTTTTTTCTTTTGTCTGTGAAGCTCCTGATTAGCCCCTTCAATTCTGAATTCTGATTGATAGTTTTGCTGGATATAGTATTCTTAGATTCAGTCCTTTGCTTTGCAATACTTTGTATACCTCCTGCCATTCCCTTCTAGCTTGATGTGTTTCTGTTGAGAAATCATTTGATAATCTGATGGGGATCCTTTGTACATAACCCTCTATCTCTCTCAATGACTTTAAGATTCTCTGTCATTTGTATTTGCCATTGAAATTATGACATTTCTTGGTGTCAGTCTTTTCGGATTGATCCTGCTTGGCACTCTCTGTACTTATGTAATTATTTTCTTCCCCATATCTGGGAAGTTTTCTGTCATTATTTCTTCAAATAGATTTTCGAATCCTTGCTGCTCTCCTTGTCCTTCTGGCAGCCCTATTATACATATGTTACTTCATTTCATATTATCCCAAATGTTCCTTAGGCTTTCCTTCTGGTTTTTAATTTTTTTCTCCAATTGCTGCTCAGATTGGACTTGTTTCTGTACCTGATCTTCTAACTCACTAATTTGGTCCTCTGCTTATTCTAGTCTACTGTTTAAACTTTCCATGGTGTTTCTGATTGTAGCTATATCACTTTTCATTTCTTGATTCTTCCATAGGTTGTTGATTTTCTCATCCATCTGATGTATGAATTTCACGACCATTACTCTGAATTCTTTTTTGGTCATGTTGCATGCTTCAATTTCATTAATTTCCTTTCTTGGTGACTCCTAATTTTCTTTCCTCTGGGGATTATGTCCTCTCCCCATTCTGACTATCACCAGAAGGTTCAAACTTAAAGTTGTATGGCCCTGGGCTGTATGTTGTGGGAGTGTTGCACCACCCAAGTGTCATTGAAGTGCTCTGACACCAGGATGTGTGGCTGCCATGGGTTGGTGGAAACCAGGCTCACCCTAGGTCAGTGTTACCAGTGTTCAGTGGTCTCATGTGCGCACATAGAATCATGGACCCCACCTGCACTGCGCTGTTGGCATGTGCCAAAAATGAGTCCCCTAGAGCTTGTCAGGAGTCAGAGTTTCCCTGTGTCTGCATCAAGAATCGAGTATCAGAGTCTCTGTTGCCTCGTGTAGCTTCTCACTGAGAATCAGGTTCCCCATGTGTGCATGCATCAAGAATTGGAGTCACTGGCTCTTAGTGTGAATGTGCTGTGAGTCATGGATTCCAGGCACACATGGTAAGAAACAGAGTCAAGTCAGTTTTGGTTAGTGCTGCCTCTTGCTGGGAGAATATGGGTCCCAGTCACCATGGTGGACTGGGTTGCTCAGTAATACTGTGGTGTGCCTGCGCTGTGTTAAACAGGTTTCCGTGTGCACTGCAGAAAAGACTTCCATGTGCACTTCAGAAAACAGACTTCCATGTGGACTTGCCCAGAATAGATGTCAGCTGGCACTGTGTTTGGTCTCCTGATTGCATTACAGGGAGCAGATTCCAGTCTCTGTGCATGTGCAGACTCAAATTCCCTTAGTGCAGTGGTTCTCAACCTTCCTAGTGCCATGACCCTTTAATAGAATTCCTCATATTGTGGTAACCCCCAACCATAAAACTTTTTTCATTGCTACTTCATAACTGTAATTTTGCTACTGTTATGAATTGTAATGTAAATATCTGATATGCAGGATGTATTTTCGTTGTTAGAAATTGAACATAATTAAAGCATAGTGATTAATCACAAAAACAATATGTAATTGTATACAGTGGTACCTCAAGATACAAGTTTAATTCGTTCTGTAACCTTGAGGCCCTCAAGTCGCGGTAAACTGGTGGGTCGTGTGCAGCCGGCCGATCCGCGCAATTACTCCTATCTCAAATGTTGCTCGTATTTCAAAGCAAAAATTGCTCGCTCGATGGCTGGTATCTCAAAAATCTCATATATTAGGGCACTCATATCTCCAGGTACCACTGTATTGTGAAATATTTATTTCTAATTACAAATAAATGAAATTTTGTCTTGAATTGTGGTGTAGCATGGGTAACAGTCTTCATATGACAACAGTAAAGTACATTGCTACATTTTGCTACATTGAGGAGCGGTATGTTGGTTCCTAAGACCATGGGAAATAGGTGTTTTCCAATAGTCTTAGGCGACCCCTGTGAAAGGTCGTTTGATCCCCAAAGGGGTCGCGACCCACAGGTTGAGAACCGCTGCCTTAGAGGCTCTGCAGTCCCTGCACGTGATCCCAAGCTCAAATTTCTATAGGGGTGCTGCAGCCCAAGTAAGAAGTGGGTCTATCAATTACCATGGCACTATCTGAGACCCTGTTGGGAGGGGGATAGGCTCTTTGACTCACAGAAATCTGTGGGTGGGAAGTCTGGATTCTTGTTGCCTGTTGGTCTGAAGCTGTGGTCACAGTTCTCTGTCCCCAGTGGCTGCAGGGGTCCTGGTTTGTGTCTGAGAAGTGACTGGGTGGTGCTGAGGCCATGACCCAAGCAGATGGGGTGGTCTCTATGCCCACACTGGCCGCCCAGAAGTTTCCGCTTTGTGCATGGGGTTCCACCATCTAAGACTGCCCAGTTTGGCAGCCCCTTGGAGGACCTGCAGAATCTAACTGTCCCTAGCTCATACACACACACACACCACACACGTCTACATACTCCTCTATAGTTCCCTCACTCACACTCTCTTCCCGGTTGCCATCTTCCAATGTTGGTAATGTGGTTTTAAATTTCAGTTCCCAAATTCATTATTAGCATCATTAGTCACCTTGCTAAATCTCCCCTGCCTTCCCTCTGAGGTTTGATGGTCTGTTCGATACTTCTCTGTCTCTGGATTTATTTTTGTTCATTAATTTATTTTGTTCATTGTATTCCACAAATGAGTGAGATCATGTGATATTTATTTTTCTCTGACTGGCTTATTCCCTTAGCATAATGCTCTCTATGTCCATCCATGCTGTTGCAAATGGTAAAAGTTCTTTCTTTTTTATAGCAGTGTAGTATTCCATTGTGTAGATGTACCACAGTTTTTTAATCCACTCATCTGCTGATGGGCACTTAGGCTGTTTCCAAATCTTAGGTATTGTAAATCGTGCTGCTATGAACATAGGGGTCCATATAACCTTTCTGATTGGAGTTTCTGATTTCTTGGGATATATTTCTAGAAGTGGGATTACTGGGTCAAATTGGAGATCTATTGTTAATTTTTTTGAGGAAACTCCATACTGTTTTCCATGGTGGCTGCACCAGTTTGCATTCACACCAGCAGTGAACTGGGATTCCTTTTCCTCACATCCTTGCCAGCACTTTATTTTTGTTGACTTGTTGATGATAGCCATTCTGACAGGTGTGAGATGATACCTCATTGTTGTTTTTACTTGCATTTCTAGAATGATTAGTGACTTTAAACATGTTTTCATATGTCTCATGGTCTTCTGTATGTCCTCTTTCGAAAAGTATCTATTTAGGTCCTTTGCCCATTTTTTGATTGGATTGTTTATCTTCCTTTTGTTAAGTTGTATGAGTTCCCTATAAATTTTGGAAATTAAACCCTTATCAGAGATAACACTGGCAAATATGTTCTCCCATGTAGTGGGCTTTCTTGTTGTTTTGATGATGGTTTATTATGCTGTGCAGAAGCTTTATATTTTGATGCAGTCCAATTTGTTTATTTTCTCCATTTCGATTGCCATAGAAGCTGTATCGGTAAAAATATTACTATTACATATGTCTGATATTACTATTACATATTACTGCTTGTGGATCCTTCTAAGGTTTTTATGGTTTCCCATCTTACGTTTAAGTCCTTGATCTATTTTGAATTTATTTTTGTGTAGGGTCTAGTTTATTTATTTTTTTTTGCATGAATGGTTGTTTTTTTAAGCCATCTTATTTTATTATTCTGATTGCAACTCTAATTTTAATGCAATTACACATTTTAATCACTTATTGATATATTAAATTTATCTTTACTTTTGAAAATATTACAGATGTCCCCCTTTTTCCCCCATTGACTCCCCTTAGCCCACTCCTATTCCCTCACCAGGCCTTCACCCACTCTTGTCTGTGTCTAGGGGTTATGCATATATGCATATAAGTTATCTGGTTGATCTCTTCCCTGCCCCCTTCCTTTTGAGGATCCTCAGTCTGTTTCATGCTTCCATGTCTCTGGATCTATTTTGTTTGTCAGTTTATTTTGCTCATTAGATTTCACACATAAGTGCAATCAAGTGATACATGATATTCTCTAACTGACTTATTTCACTTAGCATAATATTCTCCAGGTCCCTACATGTTGTCTCAAAGGGTAAGAGATACTTTCTTTTTATAACTTCATGATATTGCATCATTTAAATGTACCACTACTTTTTTATCCATTCATATACTGATGGGCACTTGGGCTATTCTAAGGTCTTAGCTATTGGAAATAACACTGTTATTAACCAAGAGTGCATATATTCTTTCTGATTGGTGTTTCAGGCTTCTTAGTATATATACCTAGAAGTTAGATCAGTGGGTCAAACGGCAGCTGAATTTTTTATTTTTTTTGAGGAAACACCACATTGTTTTCCATAGTGGCTGTACCAGTTTGCATTCCCACCAGCACTATACAAGGGTTCTTTTTTCTCCACATCCTGGCCAGCACTTGTTGTTTGTTTATATATTGACTAGTGGCCAGATGCATGAAAGGAAATTAGAAGAAATATTTTAATAGCTCTATTTGCCCTTTCTCTATAATAGAAGTGTCAGAGATGAAAGAAAATTCGCAAAATGTATATGAGAATAATATCTAAATTGATTAATAAACAACAACATGTATAACAAAGACATGATATAAAAACTATATGAAAACAATAAAATGATATAGAAACAACAAAAACATAATATAGTAACATTGATAAAAAACAATGACTGATAAATTGATTAAACTTATTATAAGTTCTCCCTGTATACCACATTAAGAGTAAAAACACTTTCAGACTGCTTGACTAATTTCCCTTACAATGAAGTATTTACAACTTTAACATCACATGCTCTTCAAACGTGAGAGAAAGCAACATATAGGAAAACAGTATGGAGGGGTGACCCTTCAGGAGATTGAGGCTGCCAGGATGGAGGTGAGGGAGAGGAAGTGAGTGAAGGGACAAAAGGAGAGTGTATGGGTGTGTGTGGTGAGTGTGTGACTGAGTAAGGGACAGTTGAATCTCTTGGGAGCAGTGGAGACTGGCGGTACAGGCTCTCTTGGAAAAGGAGAGACTGCCATCATGGCTGGCACTCCCTGGACTGCGGGACTCGAGCATGGAGCCCACACCATCTTGAAGGGGAAAAAGACCTTGCTTTGGGAACAAATCAACACTGCCAGACAGACAGGCTTTGGAGCAGCCCTGTGACCCAACAACCACTCCAGCCAGAGTCCTGCTGCCACAGTGCAGACCCACAGACTCTGGGACCTGTCTCCAAAGCAGTGAGTGCAACCTCCCCCTCCCCGGTGACATCAGCACAGCTGCAGCCACACACTAGTCTCCGCGTGCAGAACTCCCGGGTTGCCTCATTTGCACGCACCTCATTTTCCAAGTCTGCAGCATGCCCTCCCACCAGTTTGTGGAGCATCCTAGTCTCTGTGTTTGCATGTCCTAGTCACCCCATCTGTGGAGCCCTAGTTCCTGTGTTTGCGCATCCTGATTGCCCTGTCAGTGGCGTGACTTCCTATCTGGTTTGTGGATGTCCCTGGTCACCACATTTGCTGTGCGACCTCGTGGCCACTACCCATCGTGGGGTTTTCAGCAGCACATTTTTGGCGGTCCACTCCCTAAGCAGTGCCTGGGAGCCACTGGGAGCCCCCGCGGGTGTGATTTTGTAACTCTGTGCACCACAGTCATGTCTCTCCAGGGTGTGAAACACATCACCCTGACAGACGGTCCTTGCTGCCACTGTGTATCCCTGCTAGGCACATGTGATATCAATTAAGAGTGCAAAACAGCAAAAATAGGGACACTCCCCTCCATGGATGCAAACTTCTAGACACCACAGTTGTGCTGCTCAACCTCACAGGTCTAAATCAAGAGAACACAAATAGCTCAAGTAGGGAACTACAAGAGATTAACAAACACAGGAGAACTGAGAGAATACACCAATAGCACCATCCCCCAAAAAAACCTTGGGTAGAAAAGCAATTGAATCTTCAATTAAAACATTACAGGAAAACATGGGAAAACATAAGAGCAACCCCCAAAGGAAAGAAAAAGAGGAATCACCAGAAAGGGAGTTAGATGAAATTGAAGCCAGCAGCATTTCAGAGAAAGAATTCAGAGTAATTATTTTAAGGATGTTTAAAAGGATGGAAGACAAATACACACAACTCAATGAGAATTATAAGGAGCTGAATGAGAATGTCACCAACATGAAATGAAACCAAGAGGAGATGAAGAAAGATATAGCTGCAATAAGAAACATAAAGGAAGGCCTAAACAATAGACTAGAAGAGACTGAGGACCACATCAGCAAATTAGAAGACAATGTAGGAAAAAAAAACACAAACACAGCAGCAACTGAAAAAAGACTTAAAAAACAAAAAGAGAGCCTAAGGGAGCTTTGGGACAACATAAAACAAAACAACATTTGCTTAATGGGGATAGCAGAAGGAGAGGAAGAGAAGCAAGGAATAGAAAACTTATTTGAAGAAATAATGACAGAAAATTTCCCTGATATTGGCAAGAAAAAACACATGCAAATCCAAGAAGTACCAAGAGTCCTAAACAAGCTGAACCCCAAAAGACCACAACCAACACCCATCATAATTAAATTGGGAACACTAACGACAAAGTAAGAATTTTAAAGACTGCCAGAGAGAGACAGAAAGTTATCTACAAGGGATTTATTAGAATATCAACTGATTTCACAACAGAAAAACACCAAGCCAGAAGGGAATGGAATGAAATATATGAAGTGATGCAAAACAAGGATGTGAAGCCAAGAATATTATATCTAGCAAGGCTATTATTCAAAACTGAAGGTGGAACCAGGAGCTTTACAGACAAGAAAGGGCTAAGAGAGTTTATCACTACCAAGTCAACAATTCAAGAAATGCTAAAGGTACTGCTGTAAAAAGAAGAAAGAGAAAGACAAAAAAAAATGCAAACACTAAAGAAAAATATGACAATAAACATGAACTTGTCAATAATATTGTTAAAAGTAAATGAGTTAAATGCACCAAAAGGCATTGGGTAGCTAAATGGTTAAGAAAACAGGACCCATACATTTGTTGTCTACAAGATACCCACCTCAGAGAAAAGGATTCACACAGACTGAGAGTGAAGGGATGGAAAAACATTTTTCAGGCAAATAGAAATGAGAAAAAAGTTGGGGTAGCGATACTTATATCTGATAAAATAGACCTCAAAGTAAAGGCTATAACAAGAGATAAGGAAGGCCACTACATAAAAACAAAGGAGCAATTCATCAAGAAGATATAATTCTGGTAAACAAATACGCACCTAATGCAGGAGCCCCTAAGTACATAAAAAAATTCCTGCAAAATATCAAGGGAGAGATTGATAACACCGCAATCATAGTAGGGGATTTAAATACACCACTGACATCTCTGGACAAATTCTCTAGACAAAAATTCAGAAAAGAAATAGCAATTCTAAATAACTCACTAAATCAGATGGACCTAAATTACATCTTCAGACCATATCAATGCAAAGCCACAGAATATACATTCTTCTCAAGTGCACATGGGAAATTCTGAAAAATAGACCACATATTGGGTCACAAGGAAAGTCTCCCCAAATTCAAAAAGATTGAAATCATATCAAGCATTTTCTCAGACCAAAATGGCAAAAGATTAGAAATAAACTACAATAAAAACATTCCAAAACATTCAAACACTTGGAAGTTGAATAGCATGTCACTAAACATTGATTGGGTTATAAATGAGATCAAAGAAGTAATTAAAAATACTCTGGAGACTAATGACAATAAAAACACAACAACACAAATGCTATGGGAAACAATGAAAGCAGTACTGAGAGGAAAATTTATAGCTCTACAGGCCTATCCCAAAAAAAACAACAGGAAAAAATGGTAATGAAGCACCTAACTCAATAAGTCAAAGAACTAGAAAGACAGCAACAACAAAAGCTCATTGTGAGCAAAGGAAGGAAAAAATAAAGATCAGAGCAGAAATGAATGACATAGAGAACAAAAAAAAAAAAACGATACAAAAAAATCAACAAAACAAAGAGGTGATTCTTCAAAAGAATAAAAAAGATTGATGAACCTCTAGCCAGGCTCACCAAGAAGCAAAGAGAAAGAACCCAAATAAACAAAATCAGAAATGAGAGAGAGGAAATAACTACAGACCCCACAGAAATACAAAGGGTTGTTAAAAAAATATTATGAAAAACTCTAACAAATTACACAACCTAGAGGAAATGGAAAATTCCTAGAAAAACACAACTTTCCAAAACTCACACAGTAAGATTCCAAAAATCTCAACATGATGATAGGTATTGGAAAAATTGAAGCAATCATCTAAAAGCTTCCCGCAAACAAAAGCCTAGGGCCAGATGGCTTCACAGGGGAATTTTACCAAACATTCATAGGAGAACCAAAACGCATCCTTCTCAGACTATTCCAGAAAATTCAAGAGGAAGGAACACTTCCAAATTCCTGTTATGAAGCCAGCATCGCCCTAATACAAAAACTGGATAAAGATAATACAATGAAAGAGAATTGCAGACCAATATCCCTCATGAACATAGATGGCAAAATCCTCAACAAAATTCTAGCAAATCAAATCCAGCAGTATATCAGAAAGATCATACACCATGACCAAGTAGGATTTAACCCAGGGATGCAAGGATGGTACAATATCCACAAACCAATAAACATGATTCCTAACAGAAAAAAATGAGGGGAAAATCATAGTCATATCAATTAATGCAGAAAAAGCATTTGATAAAATCCAACATCCTTTCTTGATAAAAACTCTCAACAAGGTAGGAAAAGAAGGATTATACCTCAACATCATTAAAGCCATATTTGGTAAACCCATAGTCAACATCACACTCAATGGACAAAAATTAAAAACATTTCCCCAAAGAACAGGAAGAAGACAGGGATGCCCACTCTCACCACTCCTGTTCAACATACTACTGGAAGTACTAGCCATTGATTCAAACAAGAAGAAGAAATGCAAGCTAACAAAATTGGAAAAGAAGAAGTAAAGCTGTCCTTATTTGCAGATGACAGGATACTGTACATAGAAAACCCTAAAGACTCCATCAAAAAATTATGAGACATGATAATGAATTCAGCAATGTAGCAGAATACAAAATTAACACCAAGCAATCTATGGCATTTCTATATACCAATAATGAACTTACAGAAAGAGAGACTAAAACAGCAATCCCATTTACCATTACACCAAAAAAAAAAAAATTAAGATACATAGTAATAAACTTAACTTAGGAGGTAAAAGACCTATACGCAGAAAACTATATGACACTAAAAAAAAGAGCTAGAGGAAGACATAATCAGATGGAATAACATACATGTTCATGGATTGGGAGAATCAATATCATCAAAATGTCCATTCTACCCAAATCAATCTATAAATTCAATGCACTCCCCATGAAAATACCAAAGACATACTTTATAGGCCTAGAACGACCTTTCCAAAAATTTATCTGAAATAAAAAAAGACCCCAAATAGCTTCAGCAATCATTAGAAAGAAGAATAAAGTAGGTGGGATCTCAATGCCAGATTTCAAGCTGTATTAAAAGCCACTGTTCTCAAAACTGCCCGGTATTGGCACAAGAACAGACACAAAGATTAATGGAATAGGATAGAGAACTCAGAAGTTGACTCAAACCACTATGCTCAATTAATATTTGACAAAGGAGGCCCGAACATACAATGTAGTCAAGACAGTTTCTTCAACAAATGGTGCTGGGAAAATTGGACGGAAACATGAAACAAATGAAACTAGACCACCAACTTACACCATAAAAATAAACTCAAAATGGATACAGGATTTAAACATAAGATGGGAAACAATAAAAATACTAGAGGATTCTACAGGCAGCAAAATCTCCAACATATGCCAAAGGAACTTCTTCACTGACACAACTCCTCAGGCAATGGAAACTAAGGAAAAAATAAACAAATGGGACTACTTCAAAATAAAAAGCTTTTGCACAGCAAAGGAAACCATCAACAAAATAAGAAGAAAGCTCAGTGTATGGGAGAACATATTTTCCAATGACATCAAGGATAAGGGTTTAATCTCCAACATTTACAGAGAACTCATACAACTTCACACAAAAAAGATAAACAACCCAATAAAAAACGGGGCAACTTATCTAAATAGGCACTTCTCAAAAGAAGACAGAAGGAAGGCCAAGAAACATATGAAAATATGCTCAAAGTCACTAATCATCAGAGAGACGCAAATCAAAACAACAATGGGGTACCATCTCACACCTGTCAGAATGGCTATCATCAACAAATCAACAAATGACAAGTATTGGCGAGGATGTGGAGAAAAAGGAATCCTCGGGCACTGCTGGTGGGATGCAGACTGGTGCAGCCCCTGTGGTGAACAGTATGAAGTCTCCTCAAAAAACTAAAAATGGAACTCCCATTTGACCCAGGGATCCCACTTCTAGGAATATATCCCAGGAAACTAGAAACTCTAATCAGAAAGGATATATCCACCCCTATGTTCAGAGCAGCATAATTCAGCATAGCTAAGATTTGGAAACAGCCTAAGTGCCCATCAGCAGATGAATGTATTAAAAAACTGTGGTACATCTTCACAATGCAATACTAAGGTGCGGTAAAAAAGGAGCTCCTACCATTTGCAACAACGTGGATGGATATGGAAAACATTATGCTTAGTGAAATAAGCCAGGCAGAGAAAGATAAATATCACATGAACTCACTCATTTGTAGAATATAATGATTGACATAGACTGATGATCAAGTTCAGATCCAGAGATGAGAAACAGTGATCAAAACATCATATCTAAGGGAAGTTGGGGGTTGGTGGGAATAAGGGGGAGAGATCAACAGAGGGACTTTTGTACATGCATATGAGCATAATCATTGGGCACAGATAACAGGGAGAGAACCGGGGGTGGGGGGCGGTAATGGGAGAATAAGGATACAAGTAAAAAATAATTAAATTAAAAATTTTTATTATTATAATAAAAAATTAAATCTATTCCATTCAGTGGTCACCATAACCTTAAGAGAAATTGTTTCATGAGAGATTTTTAAACGAAACTCTGTAACATGAAAATCATTTTGGAAGGAAATAAAGAGAAGTTTCCTTCAAATGTCTTAAGGATTGTAATTGAAACTCAATTTATCTGGCCTCTTGAGCTAAGGTAAGTACTCTGTGTTATTGCCTCCCTGAAAAAGTTTATATAAAGTTACAAAAAGAAATTGACAGCCAGTTTGAAATTGAATTGCCATGGCCTAGAGCAAAGAATATCCTTACATATTATTCTACAGTGTCATTTAATTTTTTATATTTCACAACAGCATATAGTACAACTTTCCAAAACAAAATTACAAACTAATTCTTTGAATGTTTAGCAGCAATTTAAAAAAAGGACATGAAAGGATTTAATCCTTTTCAGAAGGAATTAAGACACTGGGAAGGCACTTGAGCATTCTATACTTGTCCCTCTTTCCTCTGTTGCCAAAGGGGACCCTCTTCTCACAATCCAAGGGACCTCAGCTATAGCCTGAGCTCTCTATTCACGCTGAGGTTAAAGCCTTGAGGTGGCTGGTATAATGGATCTGTGTCTCGCCAAATGGTGTGAGCTGGGCCCTCCTTGGAGAAGGAACCTGAATTCCCTGAGATATGTGATCAGTGCTGGGGCTCCGCCAGCAGGTGAGGGAATCCCCAAGGCAGGTGCTGGGCGTGGAGGCCACGCAGGCATAGGCTACCATGGAGACAGAACTGAACCTCACAACACCCTGCTTAGCCCCTGAGGATGACTGGTTAGCTTGAGACGGGTAAGATTCCTCAGGGAAAGAACAACCTAAGACAGGCACAGTCACAGAGGGGCCATCAGGAGAGAACTTGGGGTCAACAGAGGTAGAACACAGACCCTCACTTCCCCCAACCTTGCAGGGGTCTGAAACATCACCCCTTTTGAGAAAGGTCTGCTGCCCCCATGGCTACTTCACTTCCCATGCTCAACAGATTGGGACTCAGGTAACAGACAGAGACTTGGCCCAGCTCAGAACAGGCCCCAGGTAACAGACAGAAACATGCCAACAGCACCTGCCCTATGTGTAAATTCAGCCTAGCACTAGAATGCTGAGTGCCTACTCAAGAATGAAAATAAACCTTTCCACTAATATTTACAGGGTAATCTAAGATTGTTGGTAGAGTATTAAATTTGACAGTAAAAGAGTTATCAAGCTTTCAGATTAATTTAAATTTGCGAATTGATATAAGTGAACACCCAAGAAAATTTAAGTGTACTGGACAAAAAGCTGTTTCTAAAGTATTAATTAAAATTTCTATTGATAGTTCATCTCATGGTAAAATTGCTTAACATGCAATGAATATAAAACAGGCATATTTGTGTGCAAAAAATTAAAATTTGAAGTTATCAAGATTGCATTAAAAATTTTACCAAATTCTCCATTAATCAATAAAAGTGGGGGGGAGAGTAGGATAATATCATGTAAGGAAAAATATCTGGTAAGTAAATAACACCTATAAAATTTTCACTTAGAAAATTAATTTCCATTTATAATATTAACAGCAAGACACCCATGAAAAACATACATGGTGTAACAATAAGCCAAAGGAAAAGTGGGTAGGCAAAAATAAAAAGGACCCCAAATCAATTTTATAGAAAAGATTCCTTTATTAACTTTTGTCAAGAATATGTTTGTATACCTTCAGAAAATAACTCCAAGACCAAGTGGACTCATGTAATAGAGAGGAACTGACAGGTCTGCTCCAACCATGAAGACAAGAGGAGAAACAGTCCAGAGATGGAAGATGCTGACGACGCCTTGCCATGCGAGCAGTCAGCAGCTGTGCGATGCTACAGGCTGCCTAGGATCAAACCAGAGACAGTAGGAGAAGCATTGCCACCATTTGTCCACTATCCAGATACCTTTGCTCATGTGTACTCAAAACTATTGGACATTGAAATTGGGACTCAAACATTTTTTTGTTCTTAGAAGTTATTCCTAGCCTACAAAGGCAAGATGTTTTTGAAGACAAGAATCAAGGTGTGGGGGAAACAGATACAGAGGCAAGAAGCAATGAATAGATGGTTTGGTGGTGGGGCTGTAATAGATCAATCAAAGGACTTGTATGTATGTATGTAAGCATAGCCAATACAGGGCATTGAGGGGGTGGAGACAGGTGAGGACATGTACTGGGGGGTGGGGAAGGTTGGGGGAGGGCAATAGGAAAAAGAAAAAATAAATAAATTCAAAAAAAAGAGCTCACTGACAAGGGGACACTAAATTTTCTAGGATGGAAATAAAAAATTTCTATTCTATTAACAAAAAGAGATATGGTGCTCAATAAAATTTAATATGAATATATAATATCCAAACAGTAGCTAGTTCAGACAAACAATTGAAACTAGTAATAGCTAACATTATAAATGCTTACAATGTGGCAGGTGCTATGCAA
>JAAGEH010000037.1:1551450-1657800 GCA_011751065.1 Lasiurus cinereus | reverse complement strand
TAATAGCTAACATTATAAATGCTTACAATGTGGCAGGTGCTATGCAAAGCATGTGTTCTTTTTCATTTAATCACCATCCCAATAGCCTCATGAGTTATTATCTATACTAATAAAAGCCTAGGTGGCCCTCACATCATCACAAAATGGCCTCCCCACATCATCACAAAAATGGCTGCCACAAGACAGCCACCACAAGATTGCCATCAAAAGATGGTTGCCTCAAGATGGCTGTCAGTGAAGGACAATTGTGGGCAATCAGGCTGGCAGGGAAGGGTAGTTGGGGGCAAACAGGTCAGCAGGGGAGGGCAGTTGGGGTCGACCAGGCTGCCATGGAGAGCAGTTGGGAGGACCAGGCCTACAAAGGAGGACAGGTGGGGGGACCAGGCCTGCAGGGGAGGGCAGATGGGGGCAACCAGGCCGGCAGAGGAGGGCATTTAAGGGTGACCAGGCTTGCAGGGGAGGGTAGGTGGGGGAGACTAGGCCTGCAGGGGAGGGTAGTTGGGCAGGGGAGCAGTGAGGTGTCAATCAGGACATTAGGGGAGTGGTTAGGGGGTGATCAGGCTGGCAGGCAGAAGCAGTTAGGGGCAATCAGGCAGGCAGGTGAGTGGTTAGGAGCCAGTGGTCCTGGATTGTTGGAGGTATGTCAAACTGCGGAATCAGGCCTAAACCACCAGACAGACATCCACCAAGGGGTCCCAGATTGGAGAGAGTGCGGGCCTGGCTGAGGGATACCCCTCCTCTATGCACACATTTTGTGAACTAGGCCTCTAGTACTCATTATAATTGAGGAAATTGAGGTTTACAGAAACACAGCTAGAGCTGGCATTGAAACTGCACAGTACCTGACTTTAGTTTGTACTCTTAAATTGCCACCAAATGTGTAATACACTATCATTCAGGAGAGAATCAGATTATGACTCTTCCATCTTTCTCCTTTCAACCTGTAACCATTTCCTACACACCCCTCCAAATGGGTTTAATTGGTCCTACTACAATGTACTAAATCTTTCATATTGTGGAAGATATTTTGAATTACTAAAAGGAACTAGGTTTTTTTTTTTTTTTTGAGAAATAGCTGACTCTGTGATGGCTGTGCCAGAGAATATGCAAAATGAGCATCCCATGATGCCAGGAAGTAATAATGTACTCAAAACACGGTCATAACTGGTTTGGCTCAGTGGATAGAGCATCAGCCTGTGGACTCAAGGGTCCCAGGTTCAATTTCGGTGTACCTTGGTTGCAGGCAAATCCCCAGTAGGAGGTGTGCAGGAAGCAGCTGATCGATGTTTCTCTCTCATCCATGTTTCTAACTCTTTATCCCTCTTCCTTCCTCTCTGTGGAGAATCAATAAAATATATTTTTTTAAAAAGAGAAAGTACTCAAAAACCAAAACAACTGGAGCATCCCAAAGAGGCAAAGGAACCTATATGAAATAGTTTCCAAAGGACAAATCTGTAACGATTTAAGAAACCAAATCATTCTTCCTTATTCTAAATAACTTGTGTAGATTCTCACTGTCTAGAATGTGGAGCTTTATCTTCAACTCTTCTTCAGTGTGGGCTGGACTTAGTGACTTTCTTCAAAAAAAGATAAAAAAAATAGAGTATAGACAGTAGGAAATGTGACTTTACCTGGCAAATACTACTATGGCCAATTGATCAAGGCCTTCTTATGATACTAGAGACCCAGTAAATGAAATTCATGCAAGTGGGGGCAGGGCAGAGGTCCCTCAGCTCAGCCTGCACCCTCTCGCAATTGGGCCTAACCTGGCAGTCAGACATCCCTCTCACAATCCAGGACCATTGGCTCCTAAACACTTTGCCTGCCTGCCTGATGCCCCTAACTGCTTGCCTCTTGCGTGATCACCCCTTACTGCTCAACTGCCTGCCTGATGGCTCGTGACTGTCTCTGCCCCTGACGCCACAGCTTGATCTGGAAAGACGTTCAGAATAAAGTCTGGAAGGTCATTCAGCTATCCATTCTAATTAGCATATTACACTCTTATTATTATAGACTAGAGGCCTGGTACACAAATTCATGCACAGGTGGGGTTCCTCGGCATTTGGATCCAATCAGGGGGTCAGGCCAGTCCCCCTCCCCCTTTGGGGCCGATGGGGGGGGGGCCTGGCTGACTGTGGGAAGGGGCTTCAGGACGTTGGCCAGCCAGGGATGGGACTGAGGGAGGTTGGCTGGCCAGCTCTCCCCCATTGGAGACAATGGGGGGGGGATGACCAGCTGGGGGGATAGACTGTGACTCCATTAGGCTGGCCATGGGAGGTTGGCTGTGGGAGTGAACTGACCACCAGGGGGAAGCGTTGAGCATCTGGTGGCCAGTACACATCATAGTAACCAGTCGACTGGCCGTTCGGTCCTCAGTCACTTAGGCATATATATATATAATGAGAATGACATTTTATCTGAGTGGTCTTCCCAAACACCCATAACCCCAGCTTAATCATGAGGAAAGCATAAGACACATCCCAACTGAGGCACAGTCTACAAAATACCTCAGTCATTCTCCTCATTACTATAAAGGTAATCAAAACAAAGAAATTCTGATGAATTGTCATGGTCAACTGGACCCAAAGGTGACATGATAACAATGTAATGTGGTATCCTAGATGGAATCCTAGAACAGAAAAATACACTAGGCAAAAACTAAGGATATCTGAATAAAATATAGACTTTAGTTAATAATAATAATAATCAGTTTTAGTTTATTAATTGTGATAAATGAACCATACTAATCTAACATGTTGATAAAAGAATATCTGTGTGCAAAGAAGGAGGTAGGTGGATATGGGAACTTCTCTGTACTATTTTTGTAACTTTTTGGTAAATCTAAAATTATTTCAAAATACAAAGTTTATTTTAAATAATCACAGAACTTGGAAGAAGAAATTGAGTTAAACCCCAGCTTTGATTCTTATTAACTGTGTAATCCTATGCAAGTCACTTTCTGAGCTTTGGTATCCTTGTTTATAAAATAGATAGAATATTACTTTTTTAAGTGACATTGGCAACTTGGCAGAATGGGAAGCTGCAGACCCTCCTCCTGCTACCCATATTAACATTTTAACAAGCAATTAGGGACTGGCTAAAATAGTCTACAGCAATCAAACAAATGCTTAATCAAGAAAAATGGCAAGAAATGCCATAGTTTTTACTTACCTCTTTCTCCCACAGTATCCATAGCACCATTTAGGAGGAGAAGTGGCCTAGCTGCCTATGCCAACCATCTAACTGAAGAAAGGAAGGTAGACCTATTTTGCAATGTTTTCATATGCCTGGGGGCTACCTGAGGTACTGATCTCTGTTTTACGTAACTTGGAGTGCAGACAGAGAAAAGTGTCATAGCTTGGATGTGAAGCTAGGAAAAGCCACAGGAAATGGTGGACATTTCTGTGAAAGCTTCAGAAGTCCCATAGCTTCACAACATCTGGAACAGATATTAGATTAGGAAACACAATAGAACATCAAAACTCGCCAGTAAAAAAGCCAAGGTGAAACTCTTTAGGAAACTAAGACACTTTTTTAAATGTTTACTTAGGGAAATTGTAAGAAGCACACAACAGGCCCATACAAGATGTATTCCTAGAAAAAGTCTAAGATTTTAAGACGCCACATAAAGCTTATCAGAAGGCACACAGCTATCCTTGTTAATTAGTAAATGTTTTCCTCAGCACAGAGCCTATCTGAAAACTATTTTAATGCCAAATTTTCAGAAAATAACAAACATACAAGGAAACAAGAAAATATGCCACATTCAAAGGAAGAAAGTAAAGTGGCAGAAACTGTCCCTGAAAAAACAACACAGGCATCAGAATTATGACACAAAGACTAAAACAACTGTTTTAAATATGCTCTGAGCCAAAGGAAAACACAAAGAACTGAAAGAATAAGGAAAATAATGTATTTTAAAAAGTAGAATAATAAGATAAAAATATAAAATGGAACCAAACAGAAATTCTAGAGTTGAAAATATAATAATTGAGTTGAAATGTTCATTAGAATGGTTCAACAGTAGATGCAAACAGGAAGAATCAGTGAAGTTAAAAACCAATCATTTGAAATTATGGAGCCTCAGGAGCAAAAAACATACACAACAGAATAAAGAAAAAAGTGGACAGAGATTAAGAAAGTTATGGAACATCATCAAGCAATATATGCATCATGAGAATTTCAGAAGCTTCAAAGAGAAAGGAAGGAGGAAGGGGCAGAGTTTACTTGAAAGCTTCCCAAATTTGAGGAAAATCATGGATTTACAAGTCCAAGAATCATAATGAACTCTAAGTAAGATAAACCCAAAGAGATCTATACTGAGATACATTATCATCAGATTCTCAACAACCAAAGTGAGACTCTTGAAAGAAGCAAGAAAGAAGCAACTCTTTATGTACAAGGATTCTCAAGAAAATTATCAGCTAATTTCTCAGTGGAAGTCTCAAAGACCAGAAAGAATGAGATAATCTACATATATAAGAGACTAAGTGACCAAATGAATGAATGATCGGTCAACTGGTTCATATGACGCACACTGACAACCAGAGTGCAAGCGCTCAACGTAGGAGATACTCCCTGATGGTCAGTGCCACTCAACTGACCGACCCATCCCAGTAGCCCACCAGCCTAGCTGCAGCCACTCACTCCTCAGTGGTCCTGCAGGTCCAATCTTCAGAGAACGGGCCAGGCACCAATAGACCAGTGATGCCAGCACGATCCCAACTGCACCGCCAGTCTCCTGGAAGTCAGCCTTGGGCACTGCAGTTGCTTCACCTCCCTAGACACTTAGCAAGGAAGAAACAATATAAAACCATCCACCAAGTGGCTTCCAAACCAGCATAAACATCAGCAGGACAGATATGGATCCTGGGCCGGCATGGGCATCCCACTGCCGACCCGCACGGAGTGCTGATTGCATCCCACCCACCGCCCCCCGCTTCCCTTGGGATGGGTTCCAGATGTAGGGATCACAGATGGTGAGTGCCGCTATGGTGGCACGAGCCTCTTCCAATCAGGACTGATTGGGTGCGAGCCCGCAGCAGATACAGTGGGGCTGGGATGAGCAGGAGTGGCAGGCAAGAGTGACAGATGGCACTGGACTGCTGGTTTCGGCCCAATCCCTGTAGGCTACCCCAAGGACCGCACCCATGCACAAATTCGTGCACCAGGTCTCTGGTATATTTATAGGGCTGAAAGAAAGATAATGTCAACTGAGAATTCTATATCTGTTCTATATTTTTAAACTTTCCTTTAAAAATGAAGGTGAAATTAAAACATTTTCAGATAAACAATATTTAACATCACAAAGGAGATTTCAGCCATAGGAATTAGGTAAAAAAATAAATAAATTAAAGGTATCCAAATTGGAATGGAAAAGTTAAAATTACCTCAGTATGCAGATTATATGAATTCATATATAGAATACCCTAATATTCACCCCCAAACCCATTAGAATAAATGAATTCAGCAAAATTGTGGGATACAAAATCAACAAGCATTGGTTGCATTTCTGTATACTAATAATGAACAATGTGTAAAGAAAATTAAGAAAACAATTATATTTATAATAGAAACAAAAAGAAAAAGCAAAGGCAACAAAAGCAAAAATAAACAAGGGAGACTACATCAAACTAAAAACCTGCACAGCAAAAGAAACAATCAAAAACATGAAAAGGCAATCTATCAAATAGGAGCAGATATTTATAAATCATGTATCTGATAAGGGTTTAATATCCAAAATATATAAATAACTCAAACAACACAATAACAAAAAGCAACTATAATTAAAAATTAGCAGAGGAGTCGACAAACAGAAGATGACTGCCAACGGGAAGGCAGACTGCAAGACAGTGCATGAGTGAGAGAATGAAAGGAGAGTGTGTGGTCGCACGGGGAGTGTTTATTTGTGAGCTGAGAGACACCTATACTTCAAGGGACTGTAGGGGATTGCCAGATGAGGTTTTATGACCGGGCAGCCTCCATTGCTGCTGAAATCCCTCCTGGAGCAACCGACTCTGACATGGAGACCGCGCCATCTTCGAGGGGAGAATGGATGTAATCAGAAGCCTAAAAATCCCTGGAATCTACACCACCACCACCCAGCAAACAGCTTCAAAATCAGAAACATCAGTCCAAAGCAGTACAAACCCGTGGATTCTGCATCTCCTCATGGAAAGGTCAGATTTTGTGTAGGATAAGGAAAGAAAAAACTATATAACCAAATACCCGAAGAAGAGATATCACAGGGAGACAAAGCAAGAGCCCACATATGAAAGAAAAGGAGGTATCACCAGAAAAGGAGGTACACAAAATGGAGGCAAGCAACCTGACAAAGAATGAATTCAGAGAAATGGTCATAAGGTGGCTGAAAAGAATGGAAGACAAATTCAACAATATGTGTAAGAACCAAGAGGAAATGAAGAAGAATCAAGAAAAAATGAAAAATGACATTGCTGCTATAAAGACCTCAATAGAAAGCATCAACAGTAGACTAGAAGAAGCAGAGGATGGCATCAGTGAGCTAAAAGACAAGGTAGGAAAAAATACCCAAGCAGAGCAACTTCTAGAAAAAAAAAATTAAAAATCAGGAGAGGCTAAGGCAACTTTGGGACAACATGAAACCAAACACATCTGCAAAATAGGGGTTCCAGGAGAGAAAACTGAGCAAGGAATAGAAAACCTGTTTGAAGAAATAATGACAGAAAACTTCCCTGATATAGGGAAGAAAAAACCCACACAAATCCAAGCAGCTCACAGAGTCCCAAGAAAAATGAACCCCAAAAGACCGATACCAAGGCACATTATAATTAAATTGGCAAACAACAATGACAAAGTAAGAATCTTAAAAGCAGCCACAGAGAGACAGAAAGTTACCTATAAAGGATCTGCCATCAGACTATCAACTGATTTCTCAACAGAAACACATCAGGCCAGAGTAAATGGAATGAAATATACAAAGTCATGCAGAGCAAGCGTCTGAATCCAAGGATACTGTACCCAGCAAGGCTATCAATCAAAATTGAAGGTGAAATCAGGAGCTTCACAGACAAAAAAGACTAAGGGAGTTTATTACCACCAAACCAGCAATGCAAGAAATGCTACAAGGTCTGATGTAAAAAGAAGAAATAGGAAGCTAAGAAGGAACAAAGGAGTAAAGAATTAAAATGGTGACAAACAAATACCTATAAATAATAACTTTAAATGTAAATGAATTAAATGTCCAAATAAAAAGACTTAGAGTAACTGAGTGGATAAGAAAACATGACCCATATATCTACTGTCTACAGAAAACCCACCTCAGAACTAAGGAAGCATACAGATAGATGGTGAAGGGATGGAAAAAGGTTGTTCAGGAGAATGGAAATGAAAAAAAAAAGCTGGGGTAGCAATACTTAATCTCACAAATTAGATCTCAAAGTGAAGGACATAAAAAGAGATAAGGAAGGCCACTTCATAATATTAAGGGAGCAATCCAACAAGAAGAAATAACTCTTGTCAACATATATACACCCAGTACAGGACCACCCAAATACATAAAAGAACTTCTGGAGGATATGCAGAGAAAGACTGATAGCAATACAATCATAGTGGTAGACTAACACCCCACTATCACCATTGGACAAATCCTCTAAAGCAGTGGTCAGCAAACCACGACTGCTATCCACATGCAGCTCGCAAGCTTCAATTTGCCAATCTGATGTTAAGGAGTTTACCGACCACTGTCATATACAACCCTTTACCTCTTTGCACACAATATGCCACAACTGCATAATCCTCAGAGCTTCCAACTACACAGTAACATTTAGTCTGGTCCAGTGGTTTGCCGACCACTGCTCTAAATAAAAAATCAGCAAAGAAACATCAATCCTAAATGATTTACTAGAACAGATGGAATTAACTGACATCTTCAGAACATTTCACCCCAAAGCCACAGATTATATATTCTTCTCAAGTGCACATGTGTCATTTTCAAAGACAGACCATACACTGGGTCACAGGCAAAATTTCTTTAAATTCAAGAAGATAGAAATCATATCAAGCATGTTCTCAGGACACAATGGCAAAAAAACAAACAAACCTGGAAATCAACTACAATAAAAACAATACAAATAAATAAAACACATGGAGACTAAATAGCATGCTATTAAACAATGATTAGGTTACCAGAGAAATCAAAGAAGAAGTAAAAAACATCATGGCAAGAAATGACAATGAAAACACAATAATCCAAAATCTATGGTCACAGCGAAAGCAGTCTTGATAGGGAAGTTCATAGCTCTACAAGCCTACTGCACAAAACAAGGAACAATGGTAATAAATTACCTAACCCTACAATTCAAAGAGTTAGAAATACTGCAACAAGAAAAGCCCCGTGTAAGCAGAAGAAAGCAAATAATAAAGATCAGAGCAGAGATAAACAACAAAGAGACAAAAAAAAAATACAAAGGATCAACACAACCAAAAGCTGGTTCTTTGAAAGCAAAACAAGATTGATGAATCTCTAGCTAGGCTCACCAAGAAGCAAAGAGAGTCAAAACCAGTTTGGCTCAGTGGATAGAGCATCAGCCTGTGGAATGAAAGGTCCCGGGTTCGATTCCAGTCAAAGGCATGTATCCTGATTGCAGGCACATCCCCAGTGGGAAGTGTGCAGGAGGAAGCTGATTAATGTCTCTCTCTCTCATCAATGTTTCTAGCTCTCTATCCCTCTCCCTTCCTCTCTGTAAAAAACCAATAAAATATATTAAAAAAAAAAACAGAAGCAAAGAGAGAGGACCCAAATAAACAACATCAGAAATGAAAGAGGAGAAATAACAACAGACCCCATAGATATGGAAAGGATTGTTATAAAATAGTATGAACATCTCTATTCTAACTAACAGGAGAACCTGGAGGAAATCAAAAAATCAAGATAATTAGGAATAAACTTAACTAAGGAGGTAAAAGACCTATACATGGAAAACTACAATGCACTTAAAAAAAGCAATAGAGGAAGACATAAACAGATGGAAGAACATACCATGCTCATGGATTGGAAGAATCAACATCATTAAAATGTCCATACTACCCAAAGTAATCTACAGATTCAATGCACTCCCCATCTCTAGAAATTCATCTGGAATTAAAAAAAAGTCCCTGAATAGCTGCAGCAATCCTGAGGAAGAAGAACAAAGTAGGTGGTATCTTAATACCAGATTTCAAGCTGTATTACAAAGCCATTGTTCTCAAAACAGCCTGGTACTGGCACATGAATAGACATATAGACCAATGGAATAGAATATAGAACCCAGATATCGACCTAAACCACTATGCTCAATTAATATTTGACAAAGGAGGCATGAATATACAATGGAGTCAAGACTGTCTCTTCAAGAATGGTGTTGAGAAAACTGGACAGATATATGCAAAAAAATGACATAGACCACCAACTTAAACCATACACAAAAATAAACTCCAAATGGATACAGGACTTAAACATAAAACAGGAAACCATAAAAAATGCTAGAGGAATCCATAGGCAGTGAAATCTCAGACATATGCCAAAGCAATTTCTTCACTGATACCACTCCTAAGGCAAGGAAAGCTAAAGAGTAGATAAAGAAATGGGACTACATCAAAATAAAAGGCTTTTTCACAGCAAAAGAAAACATCAACAAAACAAGAGAGCCCACTGTATGGGAGAACATATGTGCCAATGTTATCAATGATAAGTTTACAAGGAACTTATAAAACTTAATAAAAGATAAATGATCCAATAAAAAATGGGCAATGGACCTAAATAGATACTTTTCAAAAGAAAACAGAAGGCTAAGAGACATATGAAAACATGCTCAAAGTCACTAATTATCCAAGAGATGCAAATCAAAATGACAATGTGGTACCATCTCACACCTGTCAGAATGGCAATTATCCACAGATCAAGAAAGGACAATTGTTGGCGAGGATGTGGAGATAAAGGAACCCTCGTGCACTGCTGGTGGGAATGCAGACTGGTGCAGCCACTGTGAAGAATGGTATGGAGTTTCCTCAAAAAACTAAAAATGGAACTCTCATTTGACCCAGTAATCCCACTGCTAGGAATATATCCCAAGAAACTACAAACACCAATCAGAAAGGATATATGCACCCCTATGTTCATAACAACACAATTCACTATATCTAAGATTTGGAAACAGCCTAAGTGCCCATCAGCAGATGAGTGGATTAGAAAATTATGGTACATCTACACAATGGAATACTACACTGCTATAAAAAGGAAAGAATTCTTACCACTTGCAGCAGCATAGATGGAGCTGGAGTGAATTATGCTAAGTAAAATAAGCCAGTCAATGAAAGAAAAATACCACATAACCTCACTCATTTATGGAAAATAAAGAACAGTATAAACTGATGAACGAAAAGATAGATATAGAGGCAGTAAAGCATCAAACAGACTGTCAAATTATAGTGGGAAGGCTGGGGAATATTGGGGAGTAGGGGGAAGAGAGCAACTGAAGTACTTGTATGCAGGCATACATGCACAACCAATGGACACAAGACCATGGGGGGTGGGATGAGGGCATGCAAGAGAGGATATAGGATGCTGGGGGAAGGTTAATGGGGGGAAAAAGGAGATATATGTACTACTATGTGTAATACTTTAAAGAATAAAATGAATTAGCAGAGGATCTAAAAGACATACAGATGACCAACAAATACTTGAAAAGGTGTTCAAAATGACTAATCTTCTGGGAAATGCAAATCAAAACCAGAATGTGATATCACTTCATACCTATTACATGGTTATTATAAAAAAGCCAAGAAATAAAAAGCAGTTGGAAGGATGAGAAAAAAGGAAACCCTCATTCAAAATGATGGAATGTAAATTGGTACAGCTGTAACAGAAATCAGTATTGAGATTTCCCAAAAAATTAAAAACAGAACTACCATATGACTCAGCAATCCCACCTCTGGGTATTTATCCAAAGGAAATCAAAACACTAACTTGAAAAGATGTATATTCATTCCAGCATAATTAACAATATCCAAGATATGGAAGCATCCTATGTAGTAAAGACAGAATATGCAAATTGACTGTAACTCTGCAACAAAGATGGTGGAACCCTCAACCAATAAGGAGGGAATATGCAAATTGACACAACAAGGCGAGAGGGGGAAAGGTGGCTCTGGCCTGAGCAAAGGCAGAAAGGCAGCTCCGTTGGAGTTGGAGCAAAGGTGTTGCCGGCAGCCAGGGGAAGGAAGCCCTATTCTTGTATGAATCTTCGTGCATTGGTCCTCTAGAGGATAAGTAAAACATGTTATACACATACAATGCAAAATTATTCAGCCATAAAAAATAATGAAATCTTATCATTTGTGACAACATGAGTAGACCTTGAAACATTATGCTAACTGAAATAAGTCAGACAGAGAAAGATGAATACTATATGATCTCACTTATATGTGGAATCTGAAGAAAAAAATTCATGCAGAGAAAAATTGGTGGTTGCCAGAGGCAGGAAGTGGGGAGTGAATAAAATGAGTGAAGGTGGTCATAGGTACAAACTTCAGTTCTAAAATAAGTAAGTTCTGAAAATATAATGTACAACATGGTGACTATTTATAATAATAAAAGGGTAATATGCTAATTAGACCAGATGAAACCAGGGCCAGAGTGAAGCCTGGGTCCCGGGTGCTTGCTGGTGCCTGGAGGGAAGCTGCCCAGGTCCCAGGTCCCTGTTGGCGGCTGGAGGGAAGCCTGGGTTCCAGGTGCCGGAAGGACGTTGGTCCTGGCAGCTGGGGGAAAGAAGGCCTACTCTTGCATGAATTTTTGTGCATCGGGAGTCCAGTAGTTAATAATACTATATAGTATACTTAAAAGTTACTGAGAGAGATGATCTTAAAAATTCTCATCACAAGAAAAAAAAGTTGTAATTATGTATGGTAATGGATGGTACTAAACTTATTCTGGTGATCATTTGCAATCTACACAAATATCGAATTATTACTTTGTACACTTGAAACTAATATATGTCTACTGATCCATCCTAAAAAGAATAAAATACTCAGGAATACAGTAAACCAAGGAAGTGAAAGGTTTTATACTAAAAACTACAAGAGTTTGCTGAAACTCAGGAATACACAAATAAATGGAAGGACATCCCCTGTTCATGAGTTGGAAGGTTCAATATTGTTAGGATATCAGCTCCACCAAAAGTGATCTAAAATTCAAAGTAATCCTTATTAAAATCCTAATGACATTTTTGCAGAAGTAGAAAAATCCATCCTAAAATTCATATGAAATACCAAGTGATTCTGAATAATCACACAATCTTGTAAAAGAACAAAGCTGGAGATCTCACATTTCCTGATTTTAAAACTTACTACAAAGCTACGATAATCAAAACTGTGTGTTACTGCAGTAAACAAAGACATATAGATCAGTGGAACAGAATAGAAAACCTAGAACTTAATTCTCATATACATGGTCAAATGATTTTCAGTAAGCTTGCCAAAACCAGTCTTTTCAACAAATGGTGCTGGGAAAACTGGATATCCATATGCAAAGGGAAGAAGTTGGACTTTATCTTAAATCACATACAAAAATGAACTCAAACTGGATCAAAGAACTAAATGTCAGAGCTAACCCTATAAATCTCAGAAGAAAATGTAAAGATAAAGTTTCATAACACTGCATTTGACAAAAAATTTCTGGGATACAACACCAGATGCACAAGTAATAAATAAAAGAATAAATAAGTTGGACTCCTTCCAAATTTAAAAACTTTTATGCATCGAAGGACACTATCAGAGTAAAAGAGCAAGTCTCAGAGTGGGACAAAATATTTGCAAATCATATATCTAATAAGTCCTGCATCTCAACAACAAAAAACCGGATTTAAAAATGTGAAAAGGATTTAAATAGACATTTCTCCAAAGAAGATATACAAATGGGCAATAAGCCATAATAAAGATGTTCAACCTCATTAATCATTAGGTGGGAGATAACAAAAATATGTATATTGGTCTCTGCCCCCAGTTCCTGGTACAGAGATCCTAAAACACTTGTAATTTCCTTAGTGATAAAAAACACTAGGACCATCTCTTGTTCCGATATTTGGTCTTTGACCACATCATTGACACAGGGTTCCTAAAACCCTTGTAAGTTCCTAACTGACAAGAGCATTAGGAGCACTTTTTGTTGCACTGAGGCAACTCTGGGTGAGCTTTTGGCTGGGAGCTAGTCACTAGAATGACCAAGCCATGATTAGAAGCTTGGAATTTTCAGCCCAACCCCCCATCCTCCAGAGAAGAGAGAGGGGCTAGAAATAAAGTTAATGATTAATGATGCCTACCTGATAAAGCCTCCATAACTGTCCCAAAAGTAGGGGGTTCAAAGAACTTTCAGGTGCGTGAACTCATCCACCTATCAGGAGGGTCCCCAACTCCATGGGGACAGAAGTACTTGCAGTCAGGACCCTCCTGACCTCACCTTATATATGTCTTCATTCGGGTGTTTATCTGTATCCTTCATCATATCCTATATAACAAAGAGGTAATATGCAAGTTGACCCTCACTCCATAATGCCACAAGATGGCAGCATGCACAGCAGAGGCTGGGTTCCCATAACACAAGAACGTTGTGCCCACAGTGGAGGCGGGGGTTCTTATAATGAGCCATAACAAGCTATCAGCAGGAACCTGAGGCTGCGTGGTACCAGGCTGGGGGAACTCAGGCTGTGCCCCCATCCAGCGGGGCTTAACAAGGGACCTCAGACTGTGCCCCTCACCTGGCAGAGCTTGATGAGGGCCCTGAGGCTGTGCCCCCGGCCTTGTGCCAGGCCAGGGGACCTGAGGCTGCAACCCCCCTGCCCAGCGGGGCTTGACAGGGGTGGTGGCGACTGGGTCTGGATCTTGTGTGATTTTGATAAAGCAATTCCACTTCTTGGTATATACCTAAAAGAACTGAAAGCAGGGGCTCAAATCAATATTTTTACAACCATGTTCATAGCAGCATTATTCACAATAGCCAAAGGGTAGAAACAGCTTCAGTGTCCCTCAATGGGTAAATAAACAAAATGTGGTATATATCTACAATGGTATATTTATTATTCAAACTTAAAAAGGAAGACAATTCTGACACATGCTACAACAGGATGAACCTTGAAGACAATATGCTAAAGTGAAATAAACCAGTCACAAGAGGAAAAATAGTGTTATGATTCCACTTATATGAGGTATCTATAGTAGCCAAGTTCATAACAGACAGAAAATAGAATGGTGAATGCCAGGGGATGGGTATAGGTAGGGAAAATGGGGAATTAGTACTTAATACTATGGAATTTCAGTTTGGAAAAATAAAAAATTCTGGAGATGGATAGTGGTAATAATTGCACAATGTGAATATAATTAATTGCTATATTATACACCTAAAAGTGTTAAAATGGTCAATTTTATTTTATGGATATTTTACTAGAATAAAAAAAGTACCATACTAAAGCTATCTCCCAGGAATTGTGAGAGTCCAGTAAGATCTATATAGAAAAGCTTTGTAATCTATTTGGCCCTTCACAAATATTAGCTTTTTAATCATTGTCATCCTGTTTACCCCAATCTGATACCATTATTTTCATTCTCTATCCAGCCCAGCAGCACATTTTTGGAGTTTAACTGCTATCCAGTGATATCTACCTTTATTTTTTGCTAAACCCTAGATTGCACATGCCAAAGCAATAGCTTCCCAGAGTTCTGATTCTGAAACAGAACATGCACCCAAATAGACAAAAATTTTAGACAGGCAAGCCTAGTGGGTTCTAAGGAAAAGAATCAGACTTCCTTTCCTTACTCAATTTTCCCCAATTATTGGCTTGGAAGCAGTCCTCATCAGCAACAAGAGGTCACCATGCCATTACCAAGATCAAGAGAAATCTTCCTCTAATTAAGTTGACCACTTAAGTACTTGCCCTGCTCCCAAGCAACATACCTCTTAAGGCAACCTTTGAGCTGGTGAAGAATCCTGAACCTTCTGGGAAAGGAATACAGGAAATGTATTCACTGAGTATGAATTGAGAAGAAAAGTAGTTAGGTAAGAAATAAAAAATGAAAATACTAAAATCGAAAACCAGAATGACCAGTTTTGATGGATTGGACAACTCTCTGTAAAGTAGCTTCAGAGCTGAACCTTAAATATTACCAGAAAGTACAGATATTGCTGTAATACTAGTGTGGTAACACAGTAGTATAAAACTTAGGAATATTGTTTCTTTTTGGAAAGCAAGCCAATTGTTTCATCCAGATACTGACCAGGATCTCTGTAAACATTCAGGTGTTCTCTGGGGGCCCCAAGTTTCCTTAGGCGCTGATCACTATTTCTCCTAACACTGGTAATGCTACAGTGCCTTCTGGGATCTTTTTCATGCAATATCTGTCCAGGAGTTGCTGCCTTTCCATCCCTGGAGGATCAATGAGGGATTTCATCCCATTGATCCTTTGAGGAGTTTTAAATGTGGGTCAAGAATAAAGTAGTACTGACTCCAATCTTAGAAGTCTGACATTCTATGGCCAGGAGAAAGATCCTAAGTCTCTGTGCCCTCACACCCTTGAATGTCTTTGCTTCCTTTAGATAATTTTACATTATCTAAGATTCTTAGCATCATCAACACAATTGGATACAAACTCAGAACTTATCCACAAAACTTTCTGCCAATGATCCACAAATCTTGACTGGGGATTCCCAAATTCTTTGATTCCCCACTATGTGCCCTTTCTCTTCTGCTTGTAGGTCCCAAATAACACCTATCACATATATTTAGTCCCATTTGTGTAGAAGTGCACCTTTCCTAGTGTTCCCCCCTACCTCTTCACTGTGCATCTACATCAATGTGTTAACTGAGGCTGTCATAACACTTACAAAAGTGTCATCCCATCTTGTCTTCATTTTGCTATAATTGGGAGATTAAAGAAATGTGTCACTCTGGAAGTGTCCCAGTAAATGTAAAAAGACTCTCCTGGACAGCAGACACTGAGGTCATTAGCACATGGCCTATAAGTGAAACTCTATAAAAAGGCAAGTTTAGAAAATATGCCTTGCACCCACCTCCATAACAGTAGAGTAGGGATGACTGATGAAGTGAGAGAACCAACAGTCCATTCTCCACAGAGTAACTGCAATGGAACAATCCCTGGCTAGGTGCCTCAACCTATTCCTGGGTGGTTCATTATTGAGTCATTGATCCACCATCACTAGGTCATATACTCTTAAGTTCTTTTCCCTCAAAATGGTAATAAGATATGTTAAGCCATCCACATTTTCTCCGTAATAGTGGGAGGCAGTAAGCATTCGGTCTCCGGAGTGAAAGCAACCTTAGTTCATATTATGCCTTAACTGCTTGTTGTGTACCACCAGTTAATGTTTCCTGTTCTTATGCTTTCAGCCATTCCGCCCCATCACCACCATACACACATGGAGACCAAAGGCTAGACAAGAGTAAACAGGGATCTGTTCTCCCTTTACCTCTCCAGCTATGTGTTAAGGCTCTGACGTTGAATGCCCATTATTCTCTCATTCTTCGAGGCTGCCTCCACTCTCCCTTCCTCCGTACACTCACAGTTTTTATAAGACAATCTTTTGCACGCCCTGGGGCGGGACCAATCACCTCCCTCCCCTAAGAGGGCTTAATTAAAACCAAAGTGTCACCCTTGTTAGGAAATTACTTCCCTGTTACCTTGGTAACGCCGCTGCTGCAATCTTTATTGTGGTCAACAATTACTTGTATTAGCCTACAAAAAGAATGAATAAAGATTCTATTCTCCCAGAAACGCCAGAATTGGCTCAAAAGGGAATTATTCTCAGTCTGCAGCCCAGACCAATAGGTTACGCTATGGAAGACGTAAGGCACGCCTCCCGTGACGCAATAACGCCAGGGGAGGTGCCCTGCGTCAGCCCGGCTCAGGCGTTTCCGGTTCACGCGCTGGACGGAAGCGTGATGGTAGTTAGGCTCACGCGCAGTACGGGAGTGTGCCCGGGCAACCGGAAGCCACCGGAAGAGAGAGATGGCGGGTTTGAATGTGAGAGACCCTGCGGTAGATCGTTCTCTACGTTCGGTGTTTGGTAAGAGGAATTAGGTGTTGCCAAGCATCGAGGAGGGACAGAAAGAGGCAGGGAGCAGCGAGGAATGCCCCCTGCACCTCTTGAATCGCTTTGGTAACTGTGATAGGTCAGGAGTACAGCTCTACCTGCCTTTCTTGTGGGGCGGCCAAGTTGATGGACTCGTGGGTAAAATGATGTTCCCCTTCTCCCGAGGTTTAACATCCTTTCCACGATGTGGTTAAGGAAGTTAAACTAGCGTTCAGTTTCTATATGTTTCTCCTTTCATTGGTTTTCTAGCTTCATTATATTCTAGAAGCGAGAGCACTTAGCAATTGTCACATACTACTTTTAATCTCCTATTTTAGAACATATTGTGCTGAGGTTATAGATACTTGAGTACGCTTCCCACCCTCTTATAAGGACTTTCATTCTGTGCTTAAAGCCCCTTACATTTTTACTTCGTCGATAGTGGTAGAGGCCACCTGGCGTCTTAAGGTGGATAGTAAATAAATGAATGTATAAACGAGTAAGACCTCCTCAAATCTTAAGGATGATCTATTCTAAGTAATCTGCCGAAATAAGTTGTTTTTAAGTAATGTGTGGTGATTTTAAAGCACTGTTTGGGAGGGCCATGGCAAAACAGTACAGAATAATTTTAAACATCTTCCACTACATCCATGGTCATATTTCTTTGTGGTGTGTGTGTAAATATGGACATATGAGTCGGTTTTAAAAGTTACAGTATAGATTCTTTTAGTAGTTATTGATAAGACTTGCAGACCTTCAGGTAAATATACCAGTGCCCAAGTATTTTCACCAAAGATAAGGAAAATCTAACTCTTGTCTAATCAGTGTGTGAACTGACATTTAGGCTTGTCTACACCTTTTGTATTGACTCTCAGTGGTTTATTTCTCTTGCAATTAAGATCAGCAAAAATTGTAATTCTGTATAAGAGAATACCATGGAACTGGGATTGGAGGAGCACTGTAATTTGAGCCAATTGTTCCATTTTCCATGATATAAGAAAATACTGTTTATTTTCTTACTAAAGATCTAAGTTACAAACTCAGAATTTTAATGTTATCTATTTTCTTCCTTAGTGGGAAACATTCCATATGAAGCTACTGAAGAGCAATTAAAAGACATCTTTTCTGAGGTTGGACCTGTTGTTAGTTTCAGGTATGACTCTCTTTTTCTATTTGGTAGGAGTTTCTTAAAAATTACCACAGATTTGGCCCTTAGACATAATAGCAAGGTTTACTGATGATTTTGTACACTTATTCTTCTTCTTTTTTTTGTATGTAACAGCTTTATTGAGATATAATTCACACACCATACAATTCACATTCATTTTTATTAAAAGATATATTTTTGGGAATGCAGGCAGCATTCAAAGTTTAAAAGTTTATGCCATTTTCAAGTATGCCCAGGGTTTACTCTCTCCTGATCCCCTTCTATGTTTCCTATGCACATATGTTCAGCTTTAGCATCAGCCAGATATGTGTAACTGGTTTGAGTTTTCTCCAGAATCTGCTACACATACACACAGTCAAGCAAAAAAATGTGCCTTCTCTAACAATGACTACAACCTCAAGCTAGTGGAGTTGTAAGCATTCCCTACCCAACCACCCCTGTGATTGTCACTTCTACTGACAACACTGCTGAGTGTGGACTTTTTGTACCACACCAAATTGAGCAAGCCCCCTCACTATTGATCCTTTTGACCTGTTGTATCTTGTCAACTGAGATAAGAGAGGGATTGATTTTTTAAAATGCTTATGAATGTAAATTATAATTTTAAAATAAATTTTTTCATTGTTTAAAACATATTTCAGTGAAGCAGTCAGGCTGATAGTTATTTGTCTTATAATTCACCAAATTTGAATATGGCAATGTTTGCAGGATCCCTGTGTGTATGTAACATTTATGCTTGATACTTGGTTCTGCTCTTCAGGTTGGTATATGATAGGGAGACAGGAAAGCCAAAGGGTTATGGCTTCTGTGAATACCAAGACCAAGAGACAGCACTTAGTGCCATGAGAAACTTGAATGGGCGTGAATTCAGTGGAAGAGCACTTCGAGTGGATAATGCTGCCAGTGAAAAGAACAAAGAAGAACTGAAGAGTGAGTGTAAACCCAAGTTAGTAAAAATGTAACAATGAAGATTTTCCATTTATGGTATGTTTTAGTATCTACTTAAATGGTTATCCACACAGCTGCTTCTTTTTAAAAATATATATTTTTATTGATTTCAGAGAGGAAGAAAGCGGTAGAGAGAGATAGAATCAATGATGAGAGAGAATCATTGATCAGCTGCCTCCTGATGGCCCCCTCTGGGGATCAAGCCTGCAACCTGGGCATGTGCCCTTGGCCAGAATTGAACCTGGGACCCTTCAGTCCACAGGTTGACCCTTCAGTCCACAGGTTGATGCTCTATCCATTGAGTCAAACCGGCCAGGGCCATACAGCTTCTTTACTTGACCCACCTGAGGTACCTGCACTGGGGAAGTGTATATCTTTGAGAAACAAGGTAACATTGACTTTGGAAATCCTTCAGTTGCTAAGCAGTTAATTCCATTTGAAGTTGAATTCAGGCTCACCAAGTGATTAGTAGTACTAAATATATCCTTGGTGTTTGCCACGCCAGTAACTATGTTGCCAGATCTGTAGATGGTGGAGACACTAAAGCATGCTTATGGTTTTTTTATGAGGTGGTAGGTCCATTTTGAAACTAGCATCTTGAAATTCCATTTTGAAATTAGTATCTTTTTCTGTTTAAACCTTTTGCTTTGGAAATTACTTGTCAAAGGAAATTGATATGCTTAATCCCCAATTTAGGTTAACATTGTCCACCTATACGACCTTAGTCCCAGCTTTACTCTAAGAGCAGAAAATACACTCTGTCACTTTCTTCCAAAGAAATAAAAAACTAGCAAACCATTTCTTTCTCAGCTCCAGAGAATTTAAAGTTATCATCGGATCCTTACAAGCCCTGGAAAGTAGATATTTGAAACGATTTAGCTCTTTATTTTGCCTCTTTAACTTTATTGTACTTTCTTCTTGATCAGGCCTTGGCACTGGTGCCCCTGTCATTGAGTCACCTTATGGAGAGACCATCAGTCCTGAGGATGCTCCTGAGTCCATTAGCAAAGCAGTTGCCAGTCTTCCACCAGAGCAGATGTTTGAGCTGATGAAACAGATGAAGGTGGGAGGAGGCATTAAATTATGAATAAATCTAATCACGTTAAATTTTCAAGAGTTTTTGATGAAGTGAATGGAAATGATTCCCTGAGCTTAAGTAGAAGGTGTACCTGTTGACCGCCATTACTTGAACCTTTACTATTCCATATGTGCACAGTATATATTACATTTTGTGCAAAGAGCTTTCCATTTTTGTACACAAACCACACCAACATAATCCTATAGATAATAGGTGTAGATATTAAAATATGAAATTTTTCCTAAATGATTATATTATGGTATTTGAAATGCCTCTTCTTTCTCTTGCCTGCTGTGACAGAATTTTGTATGCTATGCAAAAATCATTGCATTTCTCTGATGTGAATAGTTCTAAGTCACTGTTGATTTCTAAGCAATAAGTATTGAATCTGATGATTCTGTATATCTTCTCAGCTTTGTGTCCAGAATAGTCCCCAGGAAGCACGGAACATGTTGCTCCAAAATCCTCAACTGGCTTATGCTTTGCTACAAGCACAGGTAGTGATGAGAATTGTGGATCCAGAGATCGCCCTGGTGAGTGCTACTGGTTCTTTTATGGAAATACTGAGGTAAACCTTCAGTAGAGGTAGGAACTACTTGATTGCTTTGTTAAACAGACAGCTCATAGATTTGTCTTTTTACTTTTTAGAAAATTCTGCATCGCCAGACAAATATCCCAACACTGATGTCAGGCAATCCTCAGCCAGTTCACAGTGCTGGACCTCCCTCAGGAGCTGGTGTGCCAATGAATCAACAGAATCCTCAGGCCCCTGGGGCCCAGCCTATGGTATGGCTTTACTCTTTAACATTACTTTATCTGTCTTAGAATGTCATTTTCTTTTTAGGAGAATATATTGAAAGAAGAATGGACAAGAGCCAGAGATGATAATTTCAATTTCCCAGACATAAAGGCAGTTTCCAGGTTGTAGACTATGTGGCATCTGAATGAATATAGGTTTTATGCCAAGTTTGTAAACAAAGAAGTCCTTCCTATATGCCCTTTTTATAAGCTAATTTTGTTTGTCTATGCATGTGTAGCACTGTGGTGGGCACTTTGTTATTTTATATACACTGTATAATTTAATACTTTATTTAATACAGTGATTGTATGAGGTGACACTCTTATTATCTCCACTCTTACCAATGAAAAAAAGTAAAAACTTAGCTTTTTAAGTATTACACAAAACCCTGGAGCCATAGAAAATCAGTACATTTGAAAACTGAAAAATTTCTTTATGGAGAAAAAGAAATAAACACCAAAAACAGATGACAAATTGGGAAAATTATTTGCCATACATATGGACAACAGGGTTATTATTTAAGAGCCCTTAATCATCTTGAACCATGTTTATTGCCACACTGTAATAGTGAACAATTAAAAACATCCTAAATGTATGTCAGCGAAAGAATGAAGAAAATATGGTATACTCTACAGCAGTTAAACAAACTACATTTGTCACAATGAATGACTTTCAAAAACATAATTCTATATAGCAGTTAAGATGAACTAGTATACATGGTATCAATACAGATAGTTTAAAAACATAATACCATACAGAAGTGGAAATAAGTGAATGTGGAAGCATTACCAAAATATGGGATATATTTGTCTGCATATATCCCAAATATATTTTGAGTGAGTTATAAAGACTATATTCAGTATATAATGATTTACATAAAATTTCAGGACACCAATAAGAATTCTTAAATGGCTGTCTAAGAAAGGGATACAAGCTGCAGTTAAGGAAGACCATATGGGAGATTTCAGTTGGGCATATAATTTCCTAAGCTGTATGGTTAATTGTTTTTCATATAATTTATATATCTGGAATTTTTCATGATATGCAAAAAAGACCTAAAATTAGTAATAAAATTACCAATGACTCAGTAGAAAAGTTTGCAATGGACATAAACAGGTTACAAAAGTAGAAATACAAATATGTATTGAATGCTAGTGGCCCGGTGTACAAAATTCATGCACATTAAAAAAAATTAGAGGAAATATTTCAATATTGCTATTTGCTCTTTCTCTGTAATAGAAGTGTCCAGTCCGCCCCACCCCCATTTGGCAACACCAAGACCCAGCTGGCCCCACCCCTGTCAAGCTCCACCAGGTTGGGGGCATGGCCTCAGGTCCCCTGACCTGGCACTGAGGCGAGGGGGCGCGGCCTCAGATCCCCCAGGGCAGGGGACATGGCCTCAGGTCCCACTGATCGGGCGTTATGGTATCACAGTGTGATGATCCTTTGTATATTAGCCTCTTATTATGATACTTGTGTTCAGTGCATGAAATTTGTGCACATTAAAAGGGGATAAATTAGAGGAAATAATTTAATATTGCTGTTTGCCCTTTTTCTATAATAGAAGTGTCAGAGATGAAAGAAATTTAGTAAAATGTATATGAAAACCTCCTGTCAGAGTCTGGGACACACCACGGGACCCAGAGTCAAGTCCCTGCCCACCCACATGCATCTCAAAAATCACATGAGACCCAGACCCAGCCGACCCCCCCCCTCATTGGGCTAGATCCAGACCTGGCCAGTCCCACCCTTGTCAAGCCCCACTCGGCAGGGGGCATAGCCTCAGGTCCCCTGGTACTGTGCCAGGACAGGAGGGGTGTGCCTTGAGGTCCCCCAGTCCGGACTGAGGCAGGAGTTGTGCCTTGAGGTTCCCCGTCAAGCCTCGCCAGGTGGGAGACATGGCCTGAGATCCCCTGTCAAGCCCCGCTGGGTGGGGTCATGGCTGGAGGTCCTCCATCAAGCCCTGCCAGGCAGGGGTGGGCATAGCCTCAGGTCCCCTGTCAAGCCCTGCTGAGCGGGGGCACGGCCCAAGTTCCCCGACCCAGCACTGGGGGTGCACCTCGAGGTCCCCCATCTGGTTGGGAGCACAGCCTAGTCCAACACCAGGACAGGAAGTGCACATTAAGGTCCACTGGGCGGGGGATGTGGCCTCAGGTCCCCCGGCCTGGCACTGGGGTGGGGGGTATGGCCTGAGGTCCCGGAGCCTGACACCAGGGCGAGGGCTCAGCCTGAGGTCCCCTGTCAAGCCCCACAGGGCGGGGAAGGGCATAGCATAAGGTCCCTGATGATTGCTCTTTAAGGCTCCTTATGGGAACTTGGCCTCAGCTTGGGTGCAGCCATCTTTGTGATGGAGTGATGGTCAATTAGCAGATTCCCTCTTTATTAGATAGTATGTGAAAGTGTTCAACCTCACAAAAAGATAAATGTAAATAGAAAGTACAAAAATCTAACATATTTTACCTATCAGATTGGCAGAGGCAAACCACTTAGGTAGATCATACAAAGGTTTAAGGTGGGAGTCGGCAAACATCTGTAAATAGCCCAATAGTAAATACTTTTGGCTTTGCAGGCCATGGAATCTTTCCTGACTACTCAACTCTGCCATTGGAGTGTGAAATCAGCTACAGACAATACGTAAACAAATGTTTGTGGTTGTGTTCCAATAAAACTTTATTTATGAAATGAAGCAGTAAGCCATATTTGGCTCATGGGCCATAGTTTGCTAACCCCTGCTGTAATTAAACATTTTTTTCAGAAATGTAATGAAATTAATTAAGATCCAGAGAGGTTAACTGGTCCAAAAGTAGCATAATTATAAGTGGCATAACCTGTTTTAATACAGTGTTCTGTTTGAGAGTTTTGTTTGTGTTCTCTGACAGTATATGTAATTCTTAAAAATATAAGTTTTTTTACTCTTTCTTTATTAAGCTCTTTCTATTCTAAGGGACTGCTTTCTTTGGAGAATATATAGATGAAAACAATCCCTTTCCCTCCAGAATCTGTAATGTAGCATTAAAAAAATTAACATTCCCACCAAACCAGAATTATATCTCAGGACAGGGGTGAGAAAAATTGGTCAGATTCTTAAAATTTCATCTTAAAAATGCGGACTACCCGCAGTTTCTTTATAAAAATATCTTAGTCTCCTATTGTTCTCCTTGGCATTTTTTTTAATTCTTAATGCTAGGCCCCAGTTATGAAGTCAACAATAGGTGTTACATGTAGCCTCACCACACAAATAAGACTTGTCAGTTTTAGCTTTTAGAATATGGTCCATTTTAACTGTGTTATAACCAGGCTTTTCACGTGTATTGCATCTTCTGTTCATAGTTTGCATGATTCATACTATACAAAAAGGGTATTTGGTAGAATATTTGGGTTGTCAGCTTGAAGAGTTCTTTAAGGTCATAGACTTTGTGTGTTTGTTTATTCTGTATGATGTCTACATACTCTGATTTTTCTCCTGGTCAGGGTGGCATGCATGTTAATGGTGCACCTCCTTTGATGCAAGCTTCTATGCAGGCTGGAGTTCCAGCACCAGGACAAATACCAACTGCTGTAACAGGACCTGGCCCTGGTGCCTTAGCTCCCGGCGGTATGTTGCATTTAGAGTCTTCACCATTTTGGTATTTTGCTAAAGTTTTTTATTGCGAATGAAATAGATCTTGATATAAAATTAATATACAACTAGGAAATATGTATCCAAGGTGGAAGAAATAATTGATTTCTTATATACAAATCCTACATGTTTGATTATGAGAGCAGGAAAAGGGGCAATAAAGTGGAACAGTACAGTAAAACTTCCAAATTAATGTAAGGAAAATTGGAATGAATGAAAACTAGAGCAAGCCAACTAATACAGAGAAAAATAAAATGATATTGTGAAGTAAGTAATAATAAAAGTAGAGTAAGGGGGAAGGAATAAAATCTTGTATAGTCATTATTCTACTAAATGTGAATGGATTGAATTGTTCCATTAGAAATCAGAGACTGTTAGATTAGGGCGGTGGTCGGCAAACTCATTAGTCAAAAGAGCTGCAGTTTGCCAACCACTAGATTAGGATAAAAACATATGGGGGAAAAAGAGACAAAGAATACATGGACATATTTCTTCTTATTTAACAGACATAAGATTCCATTTCATTAAATATAATCAGACCAGGCCATGGCTGGGTAGCTCAGTTGGTTAGAGCATCCTTCTGATACAGGTTGTGCATTCCATCTCTGGCAGGACACATACCAGAATAAGATAATGAATGCATAGGTAAATGGGACAGCAAATTGATGTTTCTCAGTCTGTCTATCTTCTTCCTCTCTTTCTAAAATTAATAAAGAGAATCAGACTAAAGAACAAAAATATTTTAAAAACTTCATTTGTTCATTAAAAGTCTATATGTATACGTATAGGAATTAATAGAGTATTGTTGTTCCACTTGTAGCTTTTCATCATTCAATAATTATAACTAAATGTATGCATGAAATAGAGATTTCCCATATGAAAAACTAGTATGAACACATAATGTATATCAATACTGAAAGTTTTTTAAAGCAATCTTATTTATATAATCTGGGTTAGATTGACTGTATGGAGGATAATTTGAATCGAAATTGTTCTGTTTTGTACAGAGACAAGTGGACAAAGAATAGAAGAAGGGATTTTAAAAAAAATTTCAACAGCCCACAATTTTCATTTATCCTATAATGTTAAAGTTAAATTTAAATTATCTTTCAGTGAAAAAAATAGGTGTTTTATTTTATATATTTATGAATTGTAGGTACATAGTTTACCTTAAAATAGTTGTAATATGGTCCTAATACACCTGACAAGTATGCAAGCGATGACATATGCAACTCATTATATGAGTTGAAAATCATCCAAATACCCTGAGCCAAGTATGATGACTGTGATACACTCAGATGTCACAGCAATGTCAAATTGCTATAAAGATTTCTAAATGACTGCTCTTCATTTCTGTACTTACTGTATATTGTCCTGAACTGTTAACACAGAATGTGGATCGGCATTGTCCATGGACCACATTTTGAGTAGCATTTTGTTAGTGGACAAAAAACAAGTAAGGATGTTAAGGAATAAAACAGGAATCAACAAGCTTGATATAATATATAGAGGGTGCCTTATATCTTTGACTGGAGAATGCACACAACCCCCACCCTCAAATGACCATGGCGCAGTAAAGAAAGAAATTTGGCCATGTACTTAGCCATAAAATAAAAATTAATTTTAAAATACAGAGATTTTACAGGCTGTGTTCTCTGATTATGAGCTAATAAAACTAGGAATAAGTAAATAAATTGTGACTAAAAAAACTTTTACTGAACATACTCTAGACAATACTTGAATTAAAGAAAAAAGTAGAAATTTATAAATTATCTAAAAGACAACAAAAAGAAATACACTTCATATAAAAAACTATGAGATATAATAAAAGTGGTACTTAAAGGAAATGAATATCCTTAAATACTTATATTATTAAAGAATAAATGAATCCTAAGTTCTAGTTTTAAAGAATTAGAAAAATAATTTTTACAAGTATCAAGAAGAGGGAATTAATATAAAAGTTGATGTTAAGAGTAAATGAATTTTCAAGTGATATTTTTGGTGAGAGTATAGCATTTATACTTGTGAAGTTATTGAAACTTAAAACTCTATTAAGATTTTGAGGTGCCCTTACAAAGCTCTTTGACAGTTTGTGAGAAGAGAGAATAACCTACTAGGAAAGTAGGCAAAGAAAATGACTAGGCACTTCATAGAAGAGCAAATCCAAATGGCAGTAAGAACAAATTCATTTATAGTCAGGGAATTGCAAATTACATAGCAGGATTTTGCTTTACTTAAACCCATCCAACCAGCAAAAGTTTCAAAGAGAGATGACAGTCTTGATGGGGAATGTGGTATCATTAATTACATTGCTGTCAGAAATGTGAAGTTTTTCCACCTTTTAAGAAAGTCTTACATTAAAGATTCATATACACTTTGACCCACCAATCCCACTTCTGGGAAGCAAGTGCATACAATAAAAATGCTGTTAACTGATAACTTATAACATGAGAAATGATGCCCATAATTCTTTCTGCCACCACTTTCTTCAGATAGTTATCTTAGTATCATTTTGGTGAGTGGTCTGAATAAATCATAAAATGTTAGGGCTGTTACACAGCTCTGAAATAATTTTTTTAATTTAATAAATCTTTATTATTCAGGTTATTGCAATTGTTCCTCTTTTTTCCCCCCATAGCTCCCCTCCACCTGGCTCCCACCCCTCCCTCTGCCATTACCTCTCCTCTTACATAGATGTATGATTTTTTTGTCCAGTCTCTCCCTGCACCCCACCTCACTTCTTTCCTCCTGAGAATTATCAGTCCTCTCCCTTTCTATGCCCCTAATTCTATTATATTCATCAGTTTATTCTGTTCATCAAATTTTTTAATTCACTTGATTTTTAGATTCACTTGTTGATAGATATGTATTTGTTGTACATAATTTTTACTTTACCATTTTCTTCTCCTTCCTCTTAAAGAGTACCTTTCAGCATTTCATGTAATACTGATTTGGTGTTGATGAACTCTTAGTTTTTTTCTTATCTGTGAAGCTCTTTATCTGCCCTTCAATTCTGAGTGATAGCTTTGCTGGGTACAGTAATCTTGGTTGTAGATTCTTGCTATTCATCACTTTGAATATTTCTTGCCACTCCCATCTGGCCTGCATAGTTTCTGCTGAGAAATCAGCTGACAATCATATGTGTGCTCCCTTGTAGGTAATTAACTGTTTTTGTCTTGCTACTTTTAATATTCTCTCTTTGTCTTTTGCTCTTGGCATTTTAATTATGACGTGTCTTGGTGTGGTCCTCTTTGGATTCCTTTTGTTTGGAGTTCTGTGCGCTTCCTAGACTTGTAAGTCTATTTCTTTTACCAGGTGTGGGAAATTTTCAGTCATTATTTCTTCAAATAGGACTTCTATATCTTGCTCTCTCTCTCTTCTTCTGGAACCCCCATAATTCAGATGTTGGTATGCTTGAGGTTGTCCCAGAGGCTCCTTATACTATCTTCATATTTTTGGATTCTTTTTTCTTTTTGCTTTTCCAGTTGAGTGTTTTCTGCTTCTTTGTATTTCACATCTTTGACTTGATTCTTGTGTTCCTCTAGTCTGCTGTTAAGGTCTCTGTATAATATTTTGTATTTCAGTCAGTGTATGCTTAATTTCCAGTTGGTCTTTTTTCATCTCCTCTTGGCTCTCGCTAACTTTATCCAACTTTTCTAGGATATACTTGAAAAACCTTATAACCGTGGTTTTGAACTCTATATCCAGTCGTTTGTTTTCCTCCATTTCTTTCGTTTGTGATCTGTTCCTTTGTCTCTGCATTTTTGCTGCTTCCCTGAGTTGGTAGAGTAGCTTTGTGTGGTAGGTGTCCTATAGGGCCCATTGGCTCCGCCTCCCCAGTTACCTGAGGTGGACACTCTTGGTGCACTCCTTTGTGGACTGTGTGTACAGCCTTGTTGTAGTTAAAGTCTTGATGGTTGTTGGTATCACTGGGGGGAATTGACCTCCAAGCCAATTGGTTGTGATGATCGGCTGTGTCTATGCAAGGAGAACTTCTGTGCTGGAATCAGCCTTACGATATAAGACTTACAAAATTGCAAAAGCCTCTGTGCTGGCTTGGATGGGGTGGAGTCTCAGGGCTGAGTAGACAGCCTTGGTTTCCCATTAGCCCTGCCCTATGCGGCCCCTGGGTGTCAGTGTCCCTCGGTAATCACTGTAGCCCTGTCTGCATACACTCAGGCTTGCATGCCTCCAGACCTCTGCCTTTCTCAGCTCCCCTAGGTTTCTGTGCGCTCCCAGGACCCATATAAGTCTGGGTTCCTAGGGTTTCACCCAAAACTGGGGTTCAGTGCAGTCGGAAGTTTCTGTCTCCCTCCCCCTAAAGTCAGCCAGGCACCTTGCCGCCCATCTTCTCCACGCACATGTCTCCGTTCCTCAGCTTTTTGCAGCTCCTCTGAGTCTCTGTGAGCCCCTTTCTTTCCTTCTACTTATAAAATTTCCACTGAGCCAGCTTTCCTATGGTTCTGGATCATACCCATTCTGTCTTTTAGCTGTAGTTTTGAAATTGTTGTGTGAGGCAGCAGTTTAGGTATTTACCTATGCCGCCATCTTGGTTTCTCCATCTCTGAAATAAATTTGACCTGTGATTCTCAAACTTAGTTTGAAGTAGAATCCCAAAAGAGCTTATTAAAACACAAATCGCTGGTCCCCATCCCCAAATTCATCAGACCGAGGTAGGGCCTTGAATATTTATTTGCAGTTCTGACAAGTGTCTGGTGATGTTGATCCTACTTGTCTAAGTACTCTATTCTAAGAAGCACATTGGTTTAGGCCAGTTCCTTCACATTACATATGAGAAAGCCTGGAAATACATTAATTTCATCAAATAACTTGTTTAAAATCACACTTAGTAGCAGGGCTTGGCTTAGCACCAGTTCAAGTTTTTTTATCCATGGCTCTTTGATGCCTGGTATGTTAAATGGAATAAGAGCATGTGAAGTGTACTTGATATTTTAGTTAAGTACTAATGACTGCAAATAGTTCAGCTTGTCTATTTTCTCCACTTGCAGCATATGTTGTTCTTTTGAGGAAAAGAGAAGAATTTCTATGTGGAAAGGGCCACACAATGACTTGTGGTAGATGATTATTTTTTGTATAGCAGTGACCATACTGTTAATCATACTGGTTAGAATAGACCAGTGGTTCTCAATTCTATTAGTCCTTTTGGCCCCCCTTCCTAATAGATACATTGCAGTAACTCTTTGGTATCCTGAAATGAAATGCAAAGATCATAAAACCTACCTAACATCATTTCAAAAAAAGGAAAGTCAGTATAATGTCCTAACCATACATAAAAGATAAGTTAAAATATACTAATTTATAACAAACTTCGTGCACAGGGAAGGAGGGGTGACCCTCAGCCCTACCTGCACCCTCTCTAATCTGGGACACCTCGAGGGATGTCTGACCACCTGTTAAGGCCCGATCCCAGTAGGATTGAACCTAAACGGGCAATCGGACATCCCTCTCCCAATCCAGGACTGTGGGCTCCCAACTGCTTGCCTGCCTGCCTTCCTGATTGCCCTTAACCACTTCTGTCTGCCAGCTTAATCACCCCCTAACTACTCCCCTGCCATCCTGATTGATGCCTAACTGCTCGCCTGACAGCCTGATTGCCCCTAACTGCCTGCCCCCCTAACTTCCCTCCCCTGCAGGTCTGGTCCCCCCCCCCAACTTCCCTTTCCTGCAGCCCCGATTGCCCCCAACTTCCCTCCTTTGCCAGCCTGGTCACCCCTCACAGGTTTGATCACTCCCAACTGCCCTCCTTTACAGGCCTTGTTCCTCCCAACTGTCCTCCTCTGCTGGCCATCTTGTGGTGGCCATTTTGTGTCCACGTGGGCCAGTCATCTTTAACCACATGGAGGCAGCCATCTTGTGTATTGGAGTAATGCTCAATTTGCATATTGCTCTTTTATTAGATAGGATATTTTTAATATGCAATTATTCAGACAAAACTATACTAGAAATCAAAAGGTTGTAGTCAGCCGAGACCGGTTTGGCTCAGTGGATAGAGCGTCGGCCTGCGGACTGAAAGGTCCCAGGTTCAATTCTGGTCAGGGGCATGTACCTTGCTTGCGGGCACATCTCCAGTGTGGGGCGTGCAGGAGACGGCTGATTGATGTCTCTCTCTCATCGATGTTTCTGACTTTCTATCCCTCTCCCTTCCTCTCTGTGAAAAATCAATAAAATATATTTTTTTAAAAAAGGTAGTAGTCAAATGCTTGCACCTATATCATGAATGTCAAAGCTACAGATGTAGACAATACAGGTATTTCTTTCTGATAATTCAAATACCACAAGTACTGTGAACATCAGTGATATGATTTTCTGAAATGGAGAAACTCTTCATAAAGTTTTCTTTGTTTGTTTGTCTCTAATTATCACCCAAGAATATGTTTTTATTCACTTTAGAGAGTGAGAGAATAGTCATTGATGTGAGGGAGAAATATTGATGGGTTGCCTCCCATACGCACTCTGATCAGAGGATCGAACCTGCAACCCGGGTATGTGCCCTGACCGGAATCAATCCTGAAATCCTTCAGTGCATAGGACTATGCTCCAACCAACTCAGCCACCAGGCCAGCACTCTTGGTAAAGTTCTTAACAAAACAAAATACAGTACCCATAATTTACTCAGTAACTTCATTTCTAAATTTCTGGAAGACATAACACAAACATATAAACAGGGCAAAAGACCTTTTTGTTTACAAATTAAACAAACTTGGGTTTTGAGTTCCATTGACCATAAACAGATTTTCATTTGTGTGAATGTTCGAGACATTTGACAGTTTTGCAAGACAGGGTAAATCTTTTGTTGGTTTTGATTTGTTAATTTTCACCTAAGGATATTTTTTCTATTGATTTTTTTTTTTTAGAAAGAGTTAGAAGGAGGGAGGGAGGGAAAATCAGCAATGTGAGAGAGACACATTGATTGGTTGCGTCTTGCACACGCATGGCAGAGTACATCTTTTTTTAAAAAAATATTTTTTATTGATTTCCAAAAGGAAGGGAAAGGGGGAGAGATAACCATTCATTGGCTGCCTGCTGAATGCCTCCTAGAGATTTAATTCACTTTTCTGTCACTGAAGCTTAACAAATTCCCATCTTCTGTATAACTGCATTTTTTGGTGGTAGTTATCTCCCTTTGGAGGTTTCTGTCTCTGAGGAAGAAAAAGGATATTTTTTAACTTAGCCACCATGATAATTGTTTCCCCACTGTTCTAATTTGTGTTTTCTTTCTTGCCCTTTATTGTCTAGGAGGGATGCCGGCCCAGGTAGGAATGCCAGGAAGTGGACCAGTGCCCATGGAACGAGCACAAGGTAAATAGGTAGTAATATCTGATTAATGTGGACTGGACTTGGAAATGTTCTATATCTGCACTAAGATGGCAGTGTGTCAGCCATCACCCAAATATACTTTTACGTATTTGAATGTTAAAGTAATTTAAATTAAGTTAAATTGAAATTATGTAAAATCTAAAATTCAGTTCCATATTACAACTGCTAAATGGCCATATGGGGCTGGTGGATACACTACTGGATATTACAGATATAGATAATTTCTAACATTGCAGAAAATTCAATTTGACACTTCTGGTCTGTACTTTCCATCTAGTGATTCAGAACCCAGATCTAAAAGAATTGATGATGAAGCAAAGAATTCTTTGTTTCCATTTAATTCATATCACCTTTTCCTGATAGTCTATAATGATTCTACTGACATGTTCGCTCTTCCTCTATGGATATCTGTTGAGTAAGGAATTTTAATAATGAGCATGTAATGTGTGGCTGACTATGTAGAAAACTAAATTGAACCCCAGAGAATAATGGGAGGGGACCAAAGGACTATGAAATCTACCTGATGGCAGTAACACTGGATACCACAGCAGTAGCACTACAGAATCTCCACATTAATTCTCTATATTACTAGAGTTTGAAGAAAAAGAAAATGCAGTGTTTCAGTTAAAAACAATATTAGGAGGAGAGATAGTGAGAAAACAGAGGGAGCTAACAATAAAATTGAGTGCATAGTACAGTCAGGCACTTTAAATTTCATAAACAACCTTGTGAGTTAGGGAGCAGCACTTCAGTTCTCAGGTAAAGAGATGGAAGCTCAGAGTGTTGAATTACTTACTGAAGGGGGCATGGTAAGTAAATACCGATATCTGAGTCACATGGACTGTACTTGGGGCACTCATTTTCTCTTCCAGCTGGTAATGACAGAGCTAAGATTCTGAAGTTTCTGATTCTAGAATCATCTTTTTGTCAATCCACACCACCTCTGTTAACTTGCAAAGTATTTTCTTTGGACAAGCATTGAGAAACTTAAGTTATTTCTTCTTAGCATATGGCCTATAAGCAAAACCTATCTTTAAGCAAAATATTAAGAAATAGGACTATATACTTACTCCTTGTATATATACACTGGGGTTGTTTACTGAAGTGACAACTAGTAAACTTGTCAGATTGTTGATAATAGGACAAGCTCTTGGCTAAATACTTCATCTCAGCATCCCATGCTTTTGTGCAATTGTCCCCCACCCCTCAGCTAATCAGTAAATTGTATATAAGCCTTAAGTATTTTGTAATAGGATTTCAGTCATACTTTTACCTCCCCCAAGCCATAATTCAAGCTATAGCTTTTTCATATATACTTCCACAAGACATCTTCCTTCCTGCTATAGTTATCTTCATTTTTCTGGTCAAAAGTTAACAAAGGGAAATGTCTCAAGTTTTGAAGGCATCTCAAGGCTGTCTTCATGAAGAGACAAAGTGAGATGAGTTTCCTTTCATTGTTTTCCTCCAGTACCCAGCAGAGGAAGCAAGAATCTTTCCATTTATACATAGTTTGTCTTTCTTTTCCTGTTTCTTTGGCACATTTATAATGGTGAAAGGAGACAATGAGATGTTTAAGAAGATACTTCCCTTTGCCTTCTGCCTCCTTTTTTTAGTGTTGGTACTTTTGTCATCTCATTAGTCTTTGTTTGCTGTTGTCATGGTGTTTGTTTATAATCAAAGACATGCAGTGACAGTATTTCTTGAGGAATGATATTCTCTTTCATTGTCTAAAGTTCATTTACTATATTTTCCCACTTGGTACTTCTGTTATGGCCCTCTCCAGAATAAATCTTATCTTCCACATTCAATATAAGTTATTTTATGTTTTACTTATGAAATATATTTATGCTCTTTACCTAAATAGAATTTCAGAACCATCCTTTTTATATTTTCTTTTCTAATGCTATCATAAGGAGATTTAGGGGGAATCATAGTAGCAGAGGTGAAAATGGAAAGTGGCTGGTTATTTCTGCCCCAATAAAATCAGTGTCCCACAGGTATTGGCTTTGGAAGCAATCTGATCAAAGCAGAACCAAAGATGCTAACATAGGTTAGGAAGATTTTATAGTATAGCCTAGGCAAACTAATGAACTCTTGACTTTTTAACTTACACATATAAATCTCCAGTGTCTGTATGTGTATGTCTCTGCATGCATGTGCAAGCTATTTTAAGTGTCTGCTCTTTCTCCTTTTCAACTTACTGCTTACCTAGGATCCCTACAGCACTCGCCCGTAGGACCCGCCGGGCCTGCATCAATTGAGCGAGTTCAAGGTACCCATTGTATCTGTGGGTTTCCTTTTGCTTGTATGTTCAGGGTGGGACATTGAGAGGACAAGGGCTGCTTGGCAGTCATCCTCACATTCAGGACCGGAAAGGGTAGTGTTTTGGGTTTTTGTTTTTAAATTTTTTCCTGTTGGGGCCACAAGCCTAAGATTGACCTCTTCACACAGGGCAGAGAACATGGATGATATGGGCATCTGTCCGAGGCTGTACTCCCTCCCTACTGGTGTCAGGAGGCTTGGATGGAATAGCAGTCTGTAAGGAGACAGCAGGTTCTTGCAGAGCCATGGCAGTGTTCACATATTCCGAGACCCTACCTCTTTTTTGTGACTCTGGTCCTTGAACTAAGGTTGATTATAAGGACAACTGGGAGTACACGTTTCTTCAGGTTGCAGTGCTAGTCCTTGGCAGGTTGCTTCCCAGTTTGCTCTTTATATAATTCCATCCATACCTCTGACATGGCACAGATTCTGCCTACACCCTGCTTCTGTTCTTGAACTGCAAGAGGAGTCTGCTTTGGTGAGGTTTCACCTGCTCTAAGGTGTCTAAATTATGTTGTCAGTGGTATATAGAGTCATTTCTTGTTTCCTTGTGTCCTTCACAGCAGTAACTCCCCATTTGTTTCCCTGTCAGTGCCGATGCAAGACCCCAGAGCAGCTATGCAGCGTGGGCCCTTGCCTGCCAACGTCCCAACTCCTCGAGGTCTGTTAGGAGATGCTCCAAATGACCCACGTGGGGGCACTTTACTTTCTGTAACTGGAGAGGTAGAGCCTAGGTAAGCAATGACACAGAAGGAAAAGCTTAGAGGAATTAGAAGTTTCCCTTATTTTGAGAATAAAGTCTTTCCATACCACTTGTGCCTGTTGGCTGCTGTTCAAGACTAAGCACTTCATCTTGGACAGAACTATGTACTTGAGTATGTCATTTTGAACTAACCATGGCTACTCCCATCTTCAGAAATTAGACATTCTAGCATACATACCCAGACCGAAAAAAACTTATATTGCTTCTTAGTAGTAGTAATATTAATAATGGCAATAATAATCATACTAAAGTAATTTATATTAATGGGGATTATGCCTCTGACTCTGCTCTGAGTACTTTATTTGGATCATCTCATTAAATCCACACAAGCCTGTGAGATTGATATTAGTCCCATTTTACAAATGGAGAAACCAAGGCATAGAAAAAAGTAAATGGGCCCAAGATCATGTAGCTAATAAGTGATAGAGCCTAGATTTGAACCCATATGATAACAGTGTTTTTAAGCACTATACTTCATACTCATTATATATAATGGATATCCATTTGAAGTCCTTCTTAGTTATGACTACCCTGACCAAATATGAAATTCTAGAATATGTTGATTTATATCTCTAACTTCTCTTCAACTTGTTTGGTGGTGTTATTTTAGCATTCATAGACTGGTGTTTATATCAGTTCTTTGTCTGATTTTTATTTACTGATTTTCTGGTTGATACTTTTGTTTTATTTTTGGGTTCTATTTTAAAATATAATAATTTTTCCATCTGTAGAAGTTACCTGGGACCACCTCATCAGGGTCCACCCATGCACCATGTCCCTGGCCATGACAGCCGTGGCCCGCCCCCACATGAGATGAGGGGAGGGCCATTAGCCGAGCCCAGACCTCTAATGGCAGAACCAAGAGGACCCATGCTAGATCAGAGGGGTCCACCCTTGGATGGCAGAGGTAAGGGTAGACCACACCACAACATTGATTGGTAGTTGTGGGTTGATGATAAACCCAGCTAACTGTCTTAGACTCTAGTCTTGGATAAAGTATGCTGGGATGATAAGATTGGCAGACATTTTTAAGTTTTATCTACAAATCTGAGAAATTGGGGAGGAGAAAGCAGTCTCCTACAGTTGAGGGGGAAATGTGGCTAGAGGAATTGATTTCTGTTTTTCTTAGGTTGTTGGTTCTTGTAGTAAAATTAAATAGCTACATAGTGGTTTCCTTGGACCTTACTTTATAGGTGGAAGAGATCCTCGAGCCATGGATGCACGGGGGATGGAGGCACGAGCCATGGAGGCAAGAGGATTAGATGCCAGAGGATTGGAGGCTCGTGCAATGGAAGCACGTGCGATGGAGGCCCGTGCGATGGAGGCCCGTGCAATGGAAGTCAGAGGGATGGAGGCCAGAAGCATGGATCCAAGGGGCCCGGTGCCTGGCCCTAGAGGCCCTATACCTACTGGAATCCAGGGTCCAAATCCAATTAACATTGGGGCAGTTGGCCCCCAAGGATCCAGGCAGGTATGTATGACACATTCACTTCTGGCTTCTATGTGAAATCTTGATCTATTCTGGAACTGATCATTGAGCGTGATTATTACTGCTTTATTTGATTTGGGCTATTTCTCAGCTTGTTAGAAAGGGAAGATTAGAATCTCCCTTCCTGTAGTTTCTCTGTCCCTTAGGATAGTGATTTCTGATTAATAGGATTATAGTACAAAAGAGCAACCTTGTCTCACAATTTCAGGAGCTTTTCCATTCAGAGCAGAGATAAGAGTATATCTGGGACCTGACCAGGTAGCTCAGTTGATTAGAACATTGTCTCAATACGCCAAGGTTGAGGGTTTACTCTCCAGTCAGGGCACATACAAGAATAAACCAATGAATGTATAATAAGTGGAACAACAAATCTACCTCTCCTTCTTTCCTTCTCTCTCCCTCTTCCTCTCTCTCTTTTTAAAAATCTTTAAATAAAACGAAAATTTTTAAGATCATCTCTGTTGAATCTAGACATGGGTCATTTGAAAAACTTCTCCCAAATGATTCTAATGTACAACCCTAAGAGCCACTGCACTAGAGTATATGAAGAGTTCTAAGTGGTCATTTAGATAATCTTCAGTTTGCAGAAACCTGTTTTAATTTTCTTTCATTGCATAGCCTAAGTGAACAGTATAAAAGGCAGTTTACTAATGCTCAACTTAAAACCTGTGAAACTGAATTTTTACCTCTGCTTTCTGTCTCTTTCCAGCTATGAGAGTATATGTTTGTCTTTGATTGTCTGTGTGTTGTCAACTCTTCCCTCTTCACCTCAGTTGATTGTGTGATGGTGTTTTTCTTCCCTGAGTTTTTATATGCTAGAACCTTCATCTCTCTCTAGCCCTTACCCCTTCTTTTTCCTATATGTATCTTCCTCCTTTCTCTAAAATAGTTTTTTTAATATATTTTATTGATTTTTTTTTTTACACAGAGGAAGGGAGAGGGATAGAGAGAGAGTTAGAAACATCAATGAGAGAGACATCGATCAGCTGCCTCCTGCACGCCCCCCTACTGGGGATGTGCCCACAACCAAGATACATGCCCTTGACCGGAATCCAACTCGGGACCCTTCAGTATGCAGGCCGACGCTCTATCCACTGAGCCAAACCAATTTCGGCTCTCTACATAGTTTTATCTTACTTTTCCCTTTCATATGCTTCTGTGCTTTCCTCCCCTCCTGTGTGTGAGTGTGTGTATGAGAGAGAGACGGAGAGAGAAATGTCAGAGCTGAAATGGAACATGTCAATCATCCAGTTCTCTCATTTTGTAGGTTTGGAAACTGAAACCAAGAATTCAGGTGACTTGTCTAAATTCACACAGCTAAAAAATGGCAGAGCAAAGAATAGGCTCCCCTATTTTTACCACTGTAACACTCTATCCTGTTACCTGCATGTTGTTTATGTGTATATGTGTGTCTACCCTCCTCTTTAAAATGAAATATGAGTATGTTTCTGATATGTGTAGAAGAAAACTATAATCTGTTGTTTTTCAAGTTATATTTTTTAAAAATGTGTTCATGGTCCTCGATGTTTATTGTGCCCTCTGTGGTTTCATAATAAAAATGGTTTTATGTGTTCATTTAGACATTCAGTAAATATTTATTGAGCACCTACTGTGTACCAAAGAGAACTATAGGTAATAAGGATATAGCAGTGAGAAAAAAGATCCTTTATGGGCTTACATTCTAGTTGGGGAGGCAGACAGCAAATAACTACATGATGTGTTTAGATAATTCTGTGGAGAAAGACAACCACTGAAAATAGTGGTTGGAAGACTATTTCTAGATTATGTCTTGCTCCTTTATCTCTACTAGTGGTTGAAATCATTATTCTGTAATATTAAACTTCCATAGTTTTCATTAGTAGATTATATAAAGCTAATTAGATCTGAGGTCGAGAAAATAAAAAAATTATGTTCTCACTTTTTAAAAAATGGTTTGAATCAGTGTGTACATGTATAATTAAATATACAAAATACAATATACAATAAGAACCTCACTCTTTCCATGTACATGTCTCCCCTGTGGTATCTTTCTAGCAAATAATATATATTCTTGTTTTTTTCAAATATAAATATACATATATATTTTTCCTTTTGCTGTTCTATGCCTTGTTTTTTACTTAGTATATCCTTAATTGAGCATTTTAAATTAGATTTTAAAATTACTCCATTACACCTAAGTTGGAAACTCATCGGTAAAAGGATTATTATTGCTAGAGGGATTATATAACTTCTCATCAAACGGACACATTTGAGAGTGAGAGTGCTGTTAGTATTTACTCTGACAGAAGCATAAACAGGGACTGTCTTAGGGAAACCTAGATGTGTAGTCACCCATATTATTATTTGTCTGCCTGGAATAGGCGCTCCTGGAAAACTTTAAATAGCAATTAGTGAATGATTAGATCATATTACAGTACTTTAAATTAGTATTGACTGAAGCTTCAAAAAGGTTTTTCTTAGAGATGTTTCAGGTCCATAACAGATAATGAAAGTTCAGACCTATCTGCGGATTCATTATGCAAACCAGTGCCTGATAGGAAGTGATAATAATTTAACAAGCTCTATAAAGTCATACTGATGCTTCATCTCTCTAGTGTCTAGTGAGTTAATGTATGTAAATGAATGTTGTAGATAATAGAACTATTCTACCAAATTTTTAACTAGTCAAATGAAAAGTAACTTTATGTGTATTATGCTTCCTTCCTTTCTTAAACAAAATACAAAAATTTATTTTAATCATTTTGACTACTTAACGTCACCATTAAATGTATCCGTTATTGTACTTGCTGCAATAGAAAGCAGAGTTATTTCCTGTTTGGTTTCTAGTTTCCTTCACCATCAGGCTGTCACCTGGCTCCTCATATTGCTGTCATGGTATCTGCTCTTAACGGTCTATCCTCATTTCTTTTATGCTTGGCTGCTTCTAATCTGCTGGGGAAGCAGGTAACAAGTTTGTTAACAATTTATGTGTAATAAGAGTACCTAAGCTCTGGGTGAGTGCCTGAATGTGAACATAACTTCAGCATAGGGATTATTTAACGGTAATTCTAGGTCCTCTGAGGCCTATTCCTGGGTTCTGGTAGTCTTCACAGATTGAACTCACCAAAGATCTTAAATATCAATAAGTATGTTATAACTGCACTTTGTTCTTTTAATTTGGGTCAATCATATTTCTTGGTATGCATTTAGCATCTGCTGCATATTCTCTCTGGAAAATTACACACAAAAAAAAAACACACACACACACACACACACAAAACAAATGTTGGGCTCATATCAATCTTCTCCCAGAGGCCTTCCCATCTCCTTTCTGCCTCTGCCATTGGAATCGTCTCTGCCTTACTTGTGGGATAGGGCCCTTTGGGATGAACAACCTATGTCTGATTGAACTAGAGGTAGGCGGTATCCCTGTGAATGTAGGTTCCCCAGTGGACCAGCATCCATTATCTCTAAAATCTGTCAGCTTTCATTTCTGTTTCCACTAAACACTACTTTCCAGAATGCTCTGTTTTCTCTGTGCTTATATGGCTGAATTTTGCTTGATTTGAAGGTATTCAGTTGTGCTATGTCATATTTGTAGAGCTGTTGTAAGCAAATATATCTAACATGCTAATTGATCTCTGCCTAAACCCTGCCTCTGCCATTGCTAGCAGTAGGAAGTGATCTTCAGAATCATTAATTTGCTTTTCTTACTCATATCCATACTCAGATCATATTTTTAAACATTGCTGTTACTGGACTCTGTCTGCATATGTGAGACATTCCAAAAATCTCTTTTCTCATCTCTCTTTGTGCATGTAGGTCCCAGTCATGCAGGGGGCAGGTATGCAAGGAGCCAATATCCAGGGTGGAGGCCAGCCTGGTGGCTTTAGTCCTGGCCAGAACCAAGTCACTCCACAGGACCATGAGAAGGTAAACAATGCTGCCTGACTGCCTCCCTATGCACAAATTCTTTTGACCCCCTTTTGTTTAGTTACGTGTGCAAGTACTGGATTTTCAGAGTTACTTTGGAAGTGGTGTTTACTCTTGGAACTCTTTATGATCTTGTTAACCTGAAAATTTGTGGGTCAGTCCTAAAATCCTTAAATGGATGTATAAAAATGAAAGCTTATCTTACATTTTGGACTCATCTGCCAATAGAAGTTTTATTTTGTGCAGGCCAGATGGACCTGAAAATCCAGATCTCTTTTTTCTCCCCCTTTCTACCTTCTCCCTAAAAAACAGTAGCAATTCCCTATAAGTGTCTTTCTGTTTCTATATTTGACCATTATGGGGAGCTCATGTCTGCTGAAAGGGCTAAACTTGAGAAAAGGAGAGATGTTCAAAGTGATGAAAAACTGAAAACTTCCCAGGGCTCACAGATACTACTTTAGTCTGTAAGAACTTTGGATTCCAAAGATGTCTGTTTTGAGTCTTCTAATTTTAGATATTGTTGTGCTTGTGCTTTTCATTATGCTTTTTCTCACCAGCTGCTGTTATTTTTTGTTTATTTGGTTAAGGGTTGATTTGTGGAAGGCTGTGTGAAATATCCTTTCTTTTTTACCAAAGTGGGTTTTTTTAACTGCCATCATTAAAACTCACTACCTTTCTTTTTCTCTTCACAGGCTGCTTTGATCATGCAGGTTCTCCAACTGACTGCAGACCAGATTGCCATGCTGCCTCCCGAACAGAGGCAGAGTATCCTGATCTTAAAGGAACAAATACAGAAGTCCACTGGAGCACCTTGAAAGGTGAGCAGACTTACCTGGCCTAAGTCGGGCAAAATCCTTGTGCATTTGGGGTATATACTACAACCCTAAGCAACAAGACTCTCCTGATCTCAAGATTCTCTGCAGCCTGCACTCCTCTTGGCAAGATTCTCTCCATTCTTCAGTAGGTCAGCCCTTATCAGGATAACAGAAAGCCACAGGGCATTTGTTCACCTATTGAATTAGTTGTAATCTTTTTAACCTTTCTTTCCTAATGGCAAAAGTAACATGCAATCTATTTAACCAAATTAATCAAATATGGAAATATAAAAAAAATCAGGATAAAAAGCTCTGCTTTCTTAATCTCTATTTCCAGGCATAATCTTTAAATATAGTTTGGTATATATCCTTCCAGAATCAGTTGTGTTATTTTATTCCAAAATGTCCCATCAAAATGGGAAAAATACAAAGCATTTCAATAAAATGTATAAATGTTTTGATTTCCAGTATTTATTTTATATTAAATATTTAGAGATTGAACTGTTACAGCACATAATTAAGGTAGTGAATGTTCACTGTCACCATCAGTCCCTATACATTTGAGATAGCTATACATTGCTGCCCTTATTTTTCTTGCTCATCAGTCAGGTAAAAGGGATCATAACCATGTGACCTAACTTGATTACATGTATTGGTGTTTTTTTTTTAAAATTTTTCCCCAACAACTTCTATTTCATAACTAATTCTGTTCTCTAAAAAGTTTAAAATTCACATCCTAATATCACCTGGGATATCACAGTTTGAATTTCTACTTTTTACCCCCTTTATATTATAATTTCCACCCATGTATCATCATATAATAGTGAACTCATTTACACTAATTAGCAGTCTTTGCTAAATACATTATATTTTAATCCATGTTTGTCATGTCATTAAAACATCTGGACTGGAAATAAACATATCTGTCATAGATGAATGGCTAGCTGGACTTTTGGTATGCCCAATACTTTCTTTTTTTTTAATTTTTATTTTACTTATTTTTCTTGTTGTTGTTGTTAATCCTCATCCAAGACTACTTTTCCATTGATTTTTAGAGTAGAAGGAAGAGAGAGAGAGAGAGAGAGAAACATCAATGTGAGAGAGAAACACACATCAATTGATTGCCTCCTGCATATGCCCTATTTGAGGCTGGGAATTGAACCTGCAGTTCAGGTACATGCCCTTAACTGGGTATGGAACCAGTGCCTAAACCGGCAGTCGGACATCCCTCTTACAGTCTGGGACTGCTGGCTCCTAACTGCTCACCTGCCTACCTGCCTGCCTGATTGCCCCTAACTGCCCTCCCTTGCTGGCCTGATCTCACCTCCAGCTGCCCTCTCCTGCCAGCCTTATCTCACCCCAACTGCCCTCCCCTGCCAGCCTGGTTGCCTCCAACTGCCCTCCCCTGCCAGCCTGGTTGCCCCCAACTGCCCTCCTCTGCTGGCCAATTTGGTTCTAATTGGTCAGTTTCTTTGCCAGTCAGTGTCAAAAGCTCCACCTCCTAGGCAGCCACTGCCTCCTCACATTTGACCCAGATTTGGTTCTGATTGGCCAGTTTCTATGCCAGTCAGCATCTCTGGGCCTATCAGTAGGGCCTGATCAGAAAGGCAGGGCTGATCTGCAGCCCCTGTGGAGGCTTGAAGAGAAATGGAGGCAGGGATGCTGGCCAGGCTCAGGAAAAGAGAGAGGCAAGTGCTGGTCAAAAGCTGCCTCAGACGCTAAAGATCAGCCCCTGCTTCTCTCTTCAGGTCTCTTTCCCAGCCTGATTCAAAGCCCCCTCAGCAGTCACTGCTGGATCACCAGGCCTGCAGCTGTAGTAGTCAGTGCTGGATCTCTATGGCAACCCAGCGCTGACTTCTGGATGGTCAGCCTTTGGTCATAATCGGTCGTCAACAACCTGGCTCTTTATTATAGAGATAATTGTAAATTCACAGGAAGTTAGAAAAATAGTACCTTATGTATCCTTCCAGCTTTTTGGTATGCAATATAAAACCAAGAAGTCAGCATTGGCACATTACTGCTAACTAAACTACAGACCTTACTCAGTTTTACCATTTTTAAAAAGCTATGTTGATTTATGTGTATGTGCATGTTGTGTGCATATAGTTCTATGCAATTTATTATTTTTGTCTTATTGCTTTATTTAAATTTATTTTAAATATATAAAATTTAAACATATATAAAAGTAGGGAGATTAGAATAATAAACTTCCAGGAACCAGCTTCAACATGATCAAATCTTAGCCAATTGATCCAGTTTCCTCTTTTCCTTTACTCATGGCTCCCCTGATACCACAATCCAGGGAGATCACAGGTTATATATATTTTACTGAGATATAATTCACATACCATACAAATTACCTATTCCAATGATTTTAGTATAGCCATAGAATTGCAGTCATTACCACAATCAATTTTAAGACTTCATCACCCCAAAAAGAAATTCCAAACTCTTTAGTTATCACTCCCTGTACCCAGATATTTCTTCCCCCAGCTATAATCAATCACCAATCCATTTTCTGTTACTATAGATTTGCTTACTATGGACATTTCATATAAATGGAATCATACAATATGTGACTGGTTTCTATCATTTGTATAATATTTAAATGTTTATCCATCTTGTAGCACAAATCAGTACTTATTTTTATTGTCAGATGACAATCCCATGTATGGCTATACTATATTTTAATCATGCATCAGATGATGGACATTGAGTTCTACTTTTTGGCTATTATGAATAATGCTATGAAGAGCATTTGTGTATGAGAACATTCATGCACAAGTGAGCATATGTTTTCATTTATCTTGAGTTTATACCTAGGAGAGGCATTTCTGAGTCATACAGGAACTCTACACTTAACCTTCTGAGAAAATGCCAGAAGGTTTTCCATAGCAGTGTACCATTTTACATCCCACTAACAGTGTGCATAGGATTCCAATTTCTCCATATCTCCCCAAACACCTTTTATTACTTTTTTTAGTTTTTTTTAATTTCAAGAAGAATTTTAAATATAATAATGTTACATGCAATAAACTTTAATATTTCAGAAAAAATATCTTAAATATAATGTTATATGCAATAAACATTAATATCTTAGAAAAACTATTTTAAATATGATAATGTTACATGCAATAAACACCAAGAAAAATGACCTTACAAAAAATAATATTACATGTAATAAACATTAATATTTTAAGAATAAAAGGATTTTAAGTATAATAATATTACCAAAACTGTACTAACATAGTATGGTATCATAAAAGTTGTAGGAAATATTAAAAATCTGAACATAACAGGATTACTTCTAATATATTCTAGAATATTTTCTCCCCTCTGGCTCCTATTTTTGTTCATCAGTTTATATTGTTCATTATAGTCCACAAATGAGTGAGACCATATGATATTTATTTTTCTCTGATGGCATATTTCGCCTAGCATGATGCTTTTAGTCTACTTTGTTGGATGTGAGTATTGCTACTCCAGCTTTTTTTTTTTTTCATTTGCATGGAAATATTTTTTCCATCCCTTCACTCTCATCCTGTATGTGTCTTTTGTTTTGAGGTGGGTTTCTTGTAGACAGTATATAGTTGAGTCATGTTTTTATATCTATTCAGCTACCCTATACCTTTTGATTGGATCATTTAATCCATTTACATTTAGGGTTATTGTTGAGAGGTACTTATCTATAGCCATTTTAATTCTGTATGGCTAGGTTTTTCTCTCTGTTTCTTCTTCTCAGCAATCCCTTATAGCAGTCCCTTTATCATTTCTTGTAATGCTGGTTTTGTGGTGATGAACTTTTGCCTTTTTTTGTCTGGGAAGCTCTTTATTTCCCCGTCTCTTTTGAATGGTAGCCTTGCTGGATATAGTAATCTTGGTCTCAGATCCTTGCTTTCCATTACCTTGTGTACTTCATGCCATTCCCTTCTGGCCTGTAGAGTTTCTGATGATAAATCAGTTATCAGTTTTATGGGAACTCCTTTATAGGTAAGTTTTCTCTTCTCTTGCTGGCTTTAAGATTCTCTCATTGTCTTTAATTTTTGGCATTTTAATTATGATTTGGGTGGGTGTGGGTCTGTTTGGGTTCTTCTTGTTTGGGGTTCTCTGTGCCTCCTGAACTGGTGCCACTTTTTCCTTTACCAGATTAGGTAAATTTTCTACCATTATTTCTTCAAACACCTTCTTTATTCCTTTCTCCCTTTCTGCCTCTTCTGGCACACCTACTATATTGTTACATATAACATTGTCCCACAGCTCCTTTAAGCTGTTCTCCTGTTTTTTGTTTTTTTTTTCTTTTTGGTTCTCTAAGTGATATTTTCAACTCTGTCTTCTAATTCACTGATTCGATCCTTAGCTTCCCCTAATCTGCTGTGTATTCCTTCCAATGTGTTCTTTATTTGTGTTAAGTCATTTTTTATCTCAGACTTTTTTTCATAGTTATTATATCTTTTTTCATAATGTTGGGTATTTTTAACATCATTACTCTGAACTCTGTTTCAGATAAATTTCTAATGTTGCTTCATTTATCTCTTCTTCTGGATAATTCCTTAGTTCTTTCATTTGGGGGTTGTTTCTTCATTTTGGTTGTCTGTTTCAATTTGTGACAATGTATTAGGTAGATCCTCTACACCTCTCAGTCTTTAGTGCAGGGCAGTGTTAAAGGCTGTTTCTGACTAATTGGATTAGGGAAAGACTCAAAGCCTGCAGAGACCTACTCTGTCTATAGACTAATAGGATTCCAACTTGAATTGCCCCCAGGCAATCATCCTGAGGTGTGGCAAGAGTTATTTTTTTCATCAGTGTGGGGCATTTGTTTCTGCCTGGAGGCCAATTGTTATGTTTAATCTCTTAAGTGGCCTCAGGGCAAGGTGTTTCCAATAGGGTGTGTCAGCTGTCTTTCCCCCTGGGCAAGGCACATGTCTATTTGTGAAAGATGTGCTCTGCTGTGGGGGAATGACGCAGTCCAGGAAACTTGGGGTGTCTGCCTTCTGAGCTCTTTCCCCTAAGTCCCCAGTCCTGGGTTCTGCTCTCATAGCTCCAGTCTACTTCACTCTCCCTCTTCCAGAGCACAAGGTGAGTGGCTCCACAGGGAATTTTTGTGTGTTTGCCCTTCAAGAGGGTTCCCGAACTTTCAGCTACCACTCCCTGGCAGATAGCACCCCACTGCTTTTTTTCACAGCTAGATATTATGTGGGTACCCTCCTCAGTTTGGTTCCCTCTGCTGGGGAGTCCAGATTTGGGATCCAATCCCACAGTTCTCAGTGGCAACCCTCCACAACTGAGCTGTCTCTCTGGGACTTCAGTTGCTGCCTGGGTGCCCAACCAGCCCTTTCAAAGCTCCACTCCTCCTACCAGTCTCTATGCGGTCTCCATCTTCAGTCCTTGGGTATCAGGGTTCTCTCCTGTGAGTTTTATGTTGATTATTCAGGAAGCCTTTCCATATTTCAGTTGTAATTCCAGCTTGTTCCTAGGAGCATGTCCATGCAACATCCTCCTACTCTGCTGCCATTTTTAATCTTTTTTTGTGCAATTTGCACAGGCAAGGTTTTAATGTTTATTTGTTGGTATTGGCTCTCCCTCCATTGTATACCTCACTACTTGTGATCCATCTCTGCTGTCACGACAGGCTTATATACCATTGCCATTAGAACACCATTTCTCAACCACAGGCAATTTTGCCGCCTACAGGACATTTTGAAATGTCTGGAGACATTTTTGGTTGTCACAGCTTTAGAGGGATGATGCTACTGGCATTCACTGGTAGAAACTAGAGTTGCTTCTAAACATCCTATAATGTGCAGGACATCTCCCCATAACAAAGACTTATATGGCCCCTAATGTCAGTAGTGCTGAGGTTGAGAAGCCCTGCTGTAAAGGATGATTACTTTTGAGAGGCAGGAGGCAGACACCTTAGGAATCTGCCCCTGATGTTTTGTTCTTGTGCATAGTCTCCCTCCCCAACTTTTTAATTTTTTTCCCCTGGTGTTTGGAGAAGAGAACTTTGTCTCCAATTCTAATGGCTTTCTCTCAACTTTTCCTTACAGGTTTTCAAAAATACCTGGCAACAAATATGGAAAATAGTTCCATAACTTTGTTGAAATGTTGCAAAAAGATGACTTCTACATCCTAATCCTTGAATGACTCAAATTGGTGCCAGGTGGAGGATAACCATCACCTCTTTCAGAACAAAACTAGATCATTCTGTTGTCTTAGTTTGTATATTTTCTGTGACTTGAAATAAACTTTGAGCACAGTTTTAGTATACTGCAAATTGATACACATGAACTTTTGCTTTAAAAAGCTGAATACCAAGGGTGAAACCTTAGATGTATTTTCTACCCTTACTGCAATATTGTACTTTGATGTTATATTGCCATAGCTCTGTTTTTCTTCTTAAGTTAACCATTTATTCTGTATTCTATTTGAGACTTTCTCGGAAACAAAGTTTTCCAAAACTTAGTTTCTACTTAGTCTGCTTCTTGTGGGAATAATAAGATTTGCTCTTTGAGAACTTGCTAAAACTTCTGAGTCTACAGGAAGAAAATAGCATGTGCTTAGAGCTATAAAACAATTAAAAAGCCAACAAAGCAGAAAGCCTAGCCGAGTAGTATATTTAGTTTATAAAAATCCAAGTATCAAAATGTATTTTTGTCAATAGTAGGTCTATTCACATACATAGTTCAAAATTAAGACAAAAATGTATTAGCCACTGGTTCTAGTGTGTCAACACACAAGACTGTGGACATTTCCTTGTCTGTTCTAAAACCCTTCAGTCTAGGTAGTCAACCGTAAAAGTTACAAAATCCACTAATTTTTCACATATTCAAGATAAAATAAAAACTGAACAGCAATCAAATGCACAAAAAGTATTTCATCCTACCTTTTAGATAGTCACTAACCCATAGGCCTACCCAGTAACCAGATTTATTCTGGAAAATTAAAACAGAAAATATTAAAACTTTTACATTCCTATTTATTTTAAGAGGACCAAATGTAGAGTGCAAGCAGATAGATATGGTTGTCTTCCCTGCCTGCTTTCTTGCAGATGATATAAACATAATTAGTGCCCTAGCTCTGACTTATGGCTCTTTCAGCCTACTGTTCCTTCTCTCATAGTATCATTAAGGAGGAACATGATTTCTCTCCATCAGGCCAGCCTCAAGAGGTTATGAGGTGCCTTAATAATTAGTAAAGTTCCACTGGAACTACTCGAGCCTATTTATATTCTCAGAATCCTATCCCCAGATTAGGATTATGGTCAAATGAATTAAAGTCTGCAATAGGCTTAGAGAATGTAATAGCATATTGCTTATATATCAAGCAAAAAAGTGCAAAGATAATTAACTTTATGAGAGACATTGAAATTGAGGGATTTTCTACTCTGATATATAAATATTTACTACAAGAGTTTGCTGAATAAGATACTTCATATTACGACCTAAGAAGAAAAACTTGCTCAAAACAGTTTAGGGGATTTATAAATGTCATGCACAGCCCCAGATTGGGCTTGGATGTTGATTATATGTAGGACTTATTATTATCATTACCTTTTCTGCCTACTTTCATGAATATTCTATACCAGTGGTCGCCAACCTTTCTCGGACCTCATGGACCACCAGTGAGTCCATGAACCACCGGTTGGTGACTGCTGTTAAACCTTGAAATGTTGATTTTAGCAGCAGTCATATCTTGGAAGTGTCAATACAATTTAGACATTGAGATCAAGAGTAAAGCCTCTCATTAGGACCTCATAAGATATTCAAGGAATCATTTGTTCAGTACCTGTCTAATAACCATGTTGTCAAGTTTCCATTGTGCATGTTTCTAAAGCCTTATTAAATTTAGACAGCTGAAATCCAGGAAGTTGTCAACCCCAATCTATTCCTATAGAAACATCCATTAGTACTTTTTACTAATGTCCAGTTAATACATAAAACATAATTCACTACCCTGAGTTCTGGACTTACCTTTATTTTGTTCAGACTAGTGACTGAAAAATTGGTCTTACTAATACTTCAAGTTATAAGTTATACAGGTTCTGGATAATAAGAAACAATCATTTATTCATTTTTGGTCACTTAAAAGAAGAGAAAGAAATAGGTGCTATAATGCTAATTCAGTAGAAACGCTCCTTTAAATCTGATGGATTGAATTGTCTTTGGGCACAATGAAGTGTGGGGTTTTTTCCTCTTTTAAGGGCCCTGGTCTTTCCTTCTACTGATTCACTATGACTACTAACATCCCAGAGCCAGGAGGATAGAAGAAATAAAAAGCATTTTGACAGGAGAAAAAAAGGCATTTGGCTTATGTCATTATGGAAATGATTCCCTAATGAGTAAGTATGTAGGAGCAAAAAAAAGTTATCAAAATTCTAAATTATCTTTTCTTAAAACTAGAGATTAATAAACTCCCTTAATAAAAATGGCAATAAAGAGTCCCTGTTGACTAAATTGTCCTAAGGTCAAATTCAAGATTTTGCAATTATTTCCAACAGAGCAATGCAAGCTAATGACTCTAGCTGACTCTCAGTTATACAATTTCAGTTATGATTAGCCTACTTTCAAAATTTTCTTTCCCAAATGATAGCCCAAATAAAGTAACAAAATATATATTCATTAAGCAATGAAGAAAATCCTTTTTTTTTTGACAAGCAAAAATAAGTATAGTATAAATAGCTGTTCCCTGGATAAGACCATGTTAAAATAACAGTAAGAATGTCCATAATGTATATAGAAATGGGGTTCTTGGTAATTTTATGTTTTATTTATGCTTAGTGTGTTTGTCATTCTTAAATAAAATTTTATTTAAAAAAGCAGCCTACTTTGAATTTTTTTTTTTTTTATGGTGGAAGGGAGGGGAGAATATGACCCAAAGTCCTGGCAAAAGTAACACTTGCAATCAACAAAAATCACCTGGAGTTAAATTGTCATCCACCTCTGCTATCAAGGCCTTGCTGTAGTCATAGCATTCTAAAATCATTTATGGCTATTTTCTGAAGAAAGGCTCCATGGACTTTGCAATTATTGTGACTTCTGAAGTTCTTAGGTTCCTTTTAAAAAATTATATTTATTAAAAGTATTACAAAAGTTCCCTTCCCCCACTGACCTCTTCCACTCTGTTTCTCCCTCCTCCCACCCCCCGAGGCCTTCATAGTACTATTGTCTGTGTCCAAGGACAATGCATATATGCATAAAAGTTCTTTGGTTAATCTCTCGCCACCTCCTTCCCTCTGAGATTTGTCAGTCTTTTCGATGCTTCCATGCCTCTAGATCTATTTTGTTTGTCTATTTTGTTCATTAGATTCCACATATAAGTAGGATCATGTAATATTTGTCTTTCTCTGTCTGGCTTATTTTACTTAGGATAATACTCTCCAGGTTCCTCCATGCTGTCTCAAAGGGTGAGATTTTTTTATAACTGCATAGTGTTCCATTGTGTAAATGTACTACAGCTTCTTTACTCATCTACTGAGCACTTGGACTGTTTCCAGGTCTTAGCTATTGTAAATAGTGCTGCTTATGAACATAGGGGTACATGCATTCTTTCTGATGGGTGATTCAAGATTCTTGGGATATATTCCCAGAAGTGGGTGAAATGGCAGTTCCATATTTAATTTTTTGAGGAAACTCCATATTGTTTCCATAGTGGCTATACCAGTCTGTATTCCCACTAGCAGTAAACTAGGGGTCCTTTTTCTGCACATCTTCACCAGCACTTGTCATTAAGTTCAGAAAACAAAATTGAATCCAACCAAAAAAAGAATGCCAGAGAGTCAAGTCTTAAGAAGCACATTCTTGCCTTATATGTCTGCCCAGACCAAGTAAGTTGTTGAAGATACAAAGGAGAGACTAAATGCAGATTATGGTCTTTATTTCTATAAGTCAGAAATTTTCTTTGTTGAAGTAGAATTGAGCCTTCCTAGGATCCAGACTGGAGTATTGGTGACAACATTTACGCAGGCACTTTTCCAAAGCCTGAGGACCACATAAAAAGACTCCCACCACAGACCTGCAAGAAAAGAATAGTTGGCTAGACTGTAGAAACAGCTGCAATGTTGTTAGAATGGAGAAATGAGGTCTCTGCTGCTGACAACTCTGTGTAGAAATTTAGTTGTTGACACCCTTCTCACATTCTTCATAGTAGTTTTCTCACTTTTTCTTCTTATAAGCTCCAAATGAGCTTTCAGCCCTTATCACACTAGGTACTCAGCCTTGCCTATTGTATTCACAACATGTTCAGCTATAGTGCCCAGTAGTGGTTAAGTGCTAGCTAGACTGTCTGGGTTAAAATCCCAGCTCTGACACTTGTGACTTTGACTTTAGGCAAGTTTCTTAACCTCTCTGTGTTTCAGTATTTGCCTCACCCTATAAAATGGTGATAAAAATAGTATCCACATTATAGAAATGTTTTAAGGTTTAAATGAAAAACATAGCTGCCATTAAAGCCATTTGTGGAATTGAATTGATGATCTTCACCTGCCAACTGTTCCTGGAATTTATCTAACATAATCAGCTTAATCTCCTCATCAGAATGTCTGACCTCAGGACCCCAGGTTTTCCTGTATGCTCTAGCATGTTTATACCCCTCCAGAAAGACTGAGTTCAGGTCATCAGCTAACTTGATAATACACCCAAATCCTTGCTACTTTGAGGTCACTAAGCCCAAAGCAATGCATTTGCACTGCTCCAGTTCTATTTCATTTGGTAATACAAATCAGAACTAAGTTTCCTTGCCTCACTATTTGAATGGGGGTTGTGGTGCAGCAAACATATTCTCATCAATTATGAGATCATGACCCTTATTTGGCTGAAACCCCAGATGGAATTTCCTCAGTTTGAAGCAAGAATCTAGAAATGGTGCAAATAGTTTCTGCCCCAGAGGTCTTTTCGGAAGAGTATTCTACATACCATAATGCCTTTCCTAAACTCTAAGTCTGTAAACTCAACTGATGAGAGGAGAATATACTTACTTGGGGGTGGATGGTAGCTATTGTAAAAAACTTTATCCCAAATAGGTCTCCCAAAGAAAGTTTTCTGTTTCAGACCTGTCAGGATGTCTGTGGCTTTGTCAAAGTTTAATGCTGCGTGACCAGCCTGGAGTCAGAGAAATAAAAATTTAGAAAAAGAAGGTCCTGATAGCTCTCTTCCTTCAGCCACTTTTAAACTTGAATGTGAGGGTGAGAACAGATAGGACACACAAAAAAGTATTTCCAATCAGCACACGCTTCTTTTGTCTGACGTTCAGCTTGCATACAACATGGTAATTAGTGTTGTTTGAACTCACCATGTTGCTGTCCCATCCGGTGAGGAAGAGACGGAAGTTTAGAAACCCAACTTTGCCTAATTCCTCCATCTCCTGTTCCAGGGAAGCCAATAAATAGGTCATTGAACCAGGCAAAGGCATCTGTCTCCCTGCAGATCCAGCAGAAATATAACTGGAATCACCAAGAGAGAATATAGCCTTATTTAAATGCCCTTTACAATGTGCATTGTGGTGACATGATTAGGTAGATATATATTTGTTGATCAAGTTTAGGGTGACCTGAGCAATCACCTCTATAGAACAGCAGATCTTAGGCAGCTCAAATGTCCAGAGTCCTAACAACTTCCCTTATAGAGAAAGACCACCCACCAATGTCATTTTTGTTTCAAGGTAATTTTAAACTCCAAATTGAAAATGAAGACCCTATTCTTAACAGTCAATCCATAGAAGCAGATGCCTTGGTTGAGAGAAGTGATCACTTGCTCTCATAACTCCAGGGAGGGGTGCCCTCTCATCAATTGTAAAGAGCTTAGCCCATGAAAGCAATGGACCTGTCAGGCCCAGGCCAGATGAAAGGTGGTATGAGGGAGTGTACCATTTGTATTTTGAGGTTGTGATCTGCATGCCAGAATTTGTACCAGATGGACTTCAAAATGGAAGCAAAGGGGGTGACCCCAATTCCTGCTCCAATCAACATAGCCACTTCATACTGAAAAACATCCTCACTGACAGTGCCAAAGGGACCATCCACCTCAATCCTGGCAGAAGACAGAAGACAATAGGCAAGTGAAGTCTCACCTCCACCCCCAACCTCAAACACCCTCCTAGAGACATAGCAGCTCCTATGGCTGATTTCAGCCTGTTTTTTTATTATTATTGTTATTATTATATTCTTTTGTTCCAAATGTAAGGTTCAATGAGGAATTATATTCTCATATTTTCTTGTCTGCATCCTGATCTGGGTCTCTGCAGCTCTCTAGGACCTACCTGGGAATTGGTGAGTGCTGTTGTTCAAAAGCCTATATGAGATTTTCTGTCCAGTCTCCTGCTACTCGGATATGAATGGAAAAGAAGTCTTCCTCCAGAGCAGAGGTCAGAATAAAGGGATGCCACTCTAGGTAGGAGGTTGAGGGGCAGTTAACAAAAATATACTGTCCCACTTCCATGCTGAAGCCACGCTTGATCATCTGCAATTCCAAAACTTTGGATGGGTGCATGACAACCTATGAATGAAGCACAGAGACCAAAGGAGGCAATTTCAGATGGTGACAGGATCAGGTAGATAAAGTAAATTAATAAAGCTGGAGGGCTGGTGACAGTGGTGAACTGTTAGCACAAATGCTTTCTAAAGGGAATAGCAGTTACTTAGTTCAGGCAATGGTTACACTATGGAACTGACAGCGTTATGAGGTTGCCTGATTCTTTAAGAGAAGCCAGAAATGCAATTTTTAATGTAAAAGCCTCCATCCAGATTTTTAAGTATTAGCAACTAATTCAGATTTCTAAACAATGAATGTGTGGGCCAAACAAAACTTGTTTGGGGGCTATATCTGGCACAAGTTGCCTGTTTACAGCCTCCAACATAGACCCATGTTGATGATTTCTGCTAAACCCCTCTTCCCATAGTTCTGTCCAGCACTGGAGGAACTGAAGTATGTTACCTCCAAGATTGTTTAACAACATGGCAAATTATTCCTATAATCAGGAATAATGAAAGTGCATATGTTTTACCTTGGTAATCATAACCTGTTGCTGGGAGCGATAAAATCGGAGGATCCTTTCAAAGATATAAAGAACACCTGGGACAAGGATCCACTTCCAAGACTGCAAAGAAACAGAGTACAGATTAAGGTTACACATTAATCTCTTCTTTAGGATTTATTTGTGTAGCAGTCCATTCCTTCACTCAATAAATATTTATTGAGTTCTTTGCTCTGTATCATTATTAAGCCACTAATTTCACCAAATATTGAGAACACAAATGGAATGGAATAATCTACAACATCTTTTTTGCTAATCTGTTACTCATAAAACAGATCACTTCCTGAAATTTTACAGGTCTCACCAGGAAGCAAAAGAAAAGCACAGGAAGTGCTAGTATATGGTAAATACAGGGTGTCCCCCCAAAGTGTATATATTTTTAGACATTTATAAAGTCAGTGTTTATTAACATACAGTTCATTTTCAACAGTTAAAAGGAAATTGAGTTGTTAGCTGTTAAAGTGTGTATACATTTTGGGGGACACTACTTATATGTAACTTAATTTTCAGAATCTAAGACTGTTTTCCAGAATAGCTTGCCCAATTTGAAAAACCAACAGAGAAGGTAGATGTGAAATTGAAGCAGATGATTAAGAACAAAACAAGCCCTAGCCAGTTTGGCTCAGTGGATAGAGTGCCAGCCTGCAGAATGAAGAATCCTGGGTTTGATTCTGGTCAAGAGCACATACTCCAGTGGGAGGCAACCAATCAGTATGTCTCTCTCACATTAATGTTTCTCTCTGTATGTCTCTCCTCCCTTCTACTCTCTCTAAAAACCAGTGGAAAAATATCCTCAGGTGAGGATTAGTAACAACAACAACTACAAAAAACTGCCCTGGCAGATATGCTCAGTGGTTAGAGCATTGGCCCTACGCACCAAAGGGTTGCAGGTTCGATTCCCCAGTGAAGGGAACATTCCTGGGTTTCAGATTCAATCCCCAGCTCCAGTTGGAGCTCATGCAGGAGGCAGCCAGTCAATATCTCTCTCTCTTTCTCCCTCTCTCTCCAAAAGTCAATGAAAAAAAAATATCCTCAGAAGAGGATTAACAACAACATAGAAAACAAACACAAAAGGGAAAGTAAATGGCTGACACTTTTGGTAACAATGTATAAAACTTGATACTTTTCCATCACCTCTTTTCTCAGGTGCTCAAAATATATAACATGGTAATATACTTTTTCTTTTTTAATCATCACCAGAGGATATTTTTTCCATTGTTTTTTTTTTTTTTAGAGAGAGTGGAAGGGAGGGAGGAAGTGGAGGAGAGAGAGAAGCATCAATATGAGAGACACATCAGTTGGTTGCCACACACATCCTTCCTAGGCTCGGGTATGGAACTCCCTCTAAGGTACGTGCCCTTGACCGAGAATTGAACCTGTGACCCTTTGGTCTCTGGGCCGACACTCTAACCAATGAGCCAGTATTATACTTTTTCTCTTTTCTACATGTTTTTTTTTTCTAAGCAGCCTTTTTATCCCTGAAATCGTTTTAAACGTAGCAAGTTGCTTCCATATGCACAGGAACTACCAAAAATGTATTTTCTAGTAATGCTACGTCATGTTCTTTCTTGCACAATTGTTGAAGCATAATATATCAGAACTGTGTGCAATGAGGTTTCTCATGTTGTTTCAGGTAAATAACTTCCTTAGGTCTCTCCGGGGAGAAAATGGGCAGAGATGGAACTAGTGAACCTAAGAGTGGGCATTGTACAATTTGATGCTACTTCTTATTTGGGAAAAATCTCCAATTGAATTCAGAAAATTTGAAAAAAAAATTAACCAATTCCTTCAACAATGTGGAAAATTTTTTGGCCTACAGACTATTCAGAGAAATGAATAATAAAACTAAGTAGCATTTGAGCCCCTGAAATTGAAAACTGCTTTAAACAATAATGCCCACCATTAACTGGGATGCAGGGAAATAGGCACATTCACATGTGTAGCTGGTGAAAATTAATAGCATTTTCCCAGGGAGCAATTTGGCAAATACATCTCAAAATCCTGGAAAGTATGCCTTCTCTTTTACCCAAGAATTTCACTTCTAGGAAATGGAGCATGAGGAAATAATTAAAGTGTGCATAAATATACAAGTATAGTAATGGCCACAGTATTTACTAAGAAAAAAAATAACAAAAATGGTATTCCATACAGATTTTTTATCAATACCGAAGTGTCTTTTTAATTTCTCTTTGTATTGAAATATGATTGACATAGATTATGTTAGTTTTAGGTGTACAACATGATGATTCCATATTTGTATATATTGCAAAAAATTATCACAGTAAGTTATTTAACACCCGTCACGTTACATAGTTATAGAAGTTGTGTGTGTGTTTTTTTATGATGAGGACTTTTAAGATCTGCTCTATTAGCAACCTGGAAACATGCAATACAATATTATTAACTTTAGTTACCATGCTGTACATTACATTCCCAGGACTTATTTATTTCTAACTGGAAGTTTGTACCTGCTAACCACTTTCACACATTTTGCCCACTGTTCATCCCCTGTGTCTGGCAACCTTCAATCTCTCCTTTGTATATATGAGCTCAGTTTTTATTTTAATTAAGTTCCACATATAAGTGAGATCACATGGTATTTATCTTTGTCTCACTTATTTCAGTAAGCATAATGCCCTCAAGGTCATTAAAAATGACCACCTAGAAAAAAAGCAAAATAGTATACTGTACAACTTTTTAAAAACTGATGTTTCAAAAGAATATTTGACAACAGAGGAAAACATCCAATGATATAGATGAAGGGAAAAAATTATTACATCTAAATGGTAGAACTCTATAAAATTTTTATTTTCCTGTAAATATGTTTTTATATTTTCCAAACTTTCTACAATAAACATGACTTCTTTTTATAATTTTAAATGGGGCGAATGTGAAGAGAGTATTTTTTTTAATGTTTATGGAAGAAACAAACTAATATATTCAAATAGATAGCAAAATTGGTATTCTCTTCCTTGGGGTATTATGTATCCAATCAAGCAACCCTTGAGTTTTAAGTATCCCTCCAAATAGGCCAAATATACCTTATCTCAGGTAATATATGGGGAAAGATAGTGATGTGCTATATGAAATCGGGAATTAGTAAGGTGCTGATCAAGCTTTATAGGTTTCTGTTTTTAAGGGCTTCTTATCAAATAATACAGAAGGTCTCTGATTATAGCTTCCAAGTTCCTATGACTTTTGAAATTAAGTGTGCTGTTAATATATGCCAGGGATGTCCTTTTAAAATTATTTTTAATAAGTAATACATATAAGTACCATGTACACTGCACAAAATTCAAAAGTAAAAATCTCCCTTCCATCCCTGCTCCCCAGCTTTCCAGAGGCAGACAATCAATGTTATTATTTTGTAAATCCTTCTGGAGAACATGCAGTTAAGTGATAATATTACATTAAAATGCAAATGGTAGCAGACTATACACACTGCCCTGATGTTGTTTTCATTTCACATCTTTAAATTTTTAAAATTTTTCAGTCCTCACCTGAGTGTGTGAGTGTGTGTGTGTGTGTGTGTGTGTGTGTGTGTGTGTGTTATTTGATTTTAGAAAGAAAGGAAGTGAGAGGGAGAGAGAGAAGCATCAATGTGAGACAGAAACATCTATGAGTTACCTCCGGTATGCACTGGGGGATCAAACCCACATCTTGGGCAACCTGGATATACCCGCAACCTGGATGTATACAGCATCTAGGGTTCATTTAACATCTTAGAGACTGCTCCATATTAGTACCTATAGAGCTGCTTCTTTCTCTTTAATAGCTGCTGAAAACTTCCATAATTATAGGAAAGTCCCATGATTTAACTAGTCCTCTGTTGATGGGCATTCATTTCCAGTATTTTGTTCTATCCAGTACTGCTACAATGAATAACCTAATACATGTTAACACATATGCATGTATATTTTTGAAAAAAACTCCTAGAAGTAGAATTTTAAAAATTTTTAAGATATTTTTAACATATTTTATTGATTTTTTTACAGAGAGGAAGGGAGAGGGATAGAGAATTAGAAACATCTATGAGAGAGAAACATCGATCAGCTGCCTCCTGCACACCCCCTACTGGGGATGTGCCCACAACCAAGGTACATGCCCTTGACCGGAATCGTACCTGGGACCCTTCAGTCCACAGGCCGATGCTCTACCCACTGAGCCAAACCAGTTTCAGCGACTTTTAAAATTTGACAAATATTGCCAAATCACCCTTACAGAGTTGTATAGGTGCATATTCTCACCAGCAATGTGTGGAAGCATTGCCAACACAGCACATGAGCAGACTTTTATATCTTTGCTGATTTGCTTGTTTAAAAATAGTATCTTAATGTAATTCATTTCTTCCAATATGAAAAAACATTTGCCATAATTTAATATATTTAAGATTAACACATATCGTCATTTCTTCGATCTTCTATATCTTTTTTATCAGGTTATTAGGCTTTTTCTCATTAATTTATAGGAATCATTTATTAATTTTGAAATTAGTTTATGGTCTGTAAGTTGGAAATACTTTTCCTACTTAGTAATTTGTTACCTGTTTTTATTATTTATAATGGGTTTTTTGGTTTTTTGGCTACAGAAAATTATGTGTGTGTGTGTGTGTGTGTGTTTGTATATATATGCAAATTAGGCCAGGACATGACAGGACAGGAGGAGGTTGTGCACGCAGGTGAGGCCTGGAGTGGAGATGGAGACAAAGACGAGGGCGGGGGGTGCCCAAACCGGTGTAGCGGCTCCAGTGGCCTGGAGCAGACAAAGGCAGGGAGGTTGTGTGTGTGTGTGGGAGGGGGGGGCCTGGGGCTGACCAAGCCGCCCCCCCAGCTTGGGCAGCCCCAGAGTGCCCCCCGGCCGGGGGGCAGAAGGGGGCTGGGACAGAAGTCAGGCCCTGGCCGCTCACAGCACCAATCAGGCCTGACTCCCAGGGCAGCCCATGGGGTGCCTCCTTGCACGGCGGGAGGCAGGGCACCTCCTTGCGCAATTTCAATTGATGCTGGGCCTCTAGTATAGTATTTATAAAGGATAATAAATTTGAATATATATTTATTCAAATTTATTATGTGTCCTTTTCTGGCTTTGAGCTTTTTGTAAATCTTATTCAAGAGAATATCTTTATTAATATTCCAGTATTAGAAAAAAAATTTCCATGTGGCCTTAGGGTGCTTTTATGATTTTTTTTAGCATTTACATTATTGATCCATGCATCCTTGATCCATATTTTAATGTAAAGTGTGGAATTAAGATATAGCTTTTTCACTCTAGATGACTATCCTATTAACCTAAAAATATATTGAACACTTTTATCTTTTTCACATTAATTTTAAATGCCAACTTTAAGGAATTTCTTTAGGTATTTTTTCCCTTTCTAGATTAGGACTGAGCTATTGCTCTTCATTCTGCATCTGATTTAAAAGTTTTAATCATCCTCAGACCACTTAGAGGCACCACATATTAACCTTTCCCTTCCATTTATTTTTTCACTCTAACATATTTTATAAGCAAACCAAAGTAAGCTATAATATCCACATAATTACACTGAGGCACACCTTGAGTTCCCTGGAACCCAATTTCTTGATCATCACTATCTAACAATAATTTCTAACCATATTCTTATAACACCAATGAAAGCCAACTTCAAGAATGCTTTTTTAAAAATGTTGAACTCATAGAAAGAGAGTAGGAAAGTGGTTAACCAAGGGCTTGTGATGGGAGTGAGGGGTCTGGAATGGGGAATGTTGGTCAAAGGATACAAACCTTTGGTTATAAAATGAATAAGTTCTGGGGATCTAATATACATTATGGTGATTATAGTTAATAATACTGTATAGTGTACTTGAAATTTACTAAGAGAGTAGGTCTTAAGCATGCTCACCACAAAATAATGGTAACTATGTTAAGTGATGAATTTGTTAATTAACCTCATTGCAATAATTATTTCACAAAGTGTATGTATAGCATTCATCTACATTGTACACTTTGAATATATATAATTTTATTTGTCAATTATATATATATAAAAGCCCAGCAACCGGAATGGTGGAATGACCAGAATGACCAGTGGCTATGACGTGCACTACAGCAGCCAACCAGCCTGATTGGGGCACTGATTGCCCCTCTCACCAGCCCCCAATCAGCCCCCAATACCCTGATCAGGGGTAGGGCCAGCCAGTCAATGCCCACAGCCTCTTACCTTGGCTGGCCCCACCCCCAATTAGCCCCTGATCCTGATAAGGGGTGGGTCATGTTGGCCAACAGCCCACAGGCCCTCTGCCCTGTTGGCCTGGCCAATGGGCCCCCATCAGAGTGGGCCAGCCAGACCCCCCCATGCACAAATTTGTACACCAGGCCTCTAGCATTTCAATAAAGCTTTTAAAAAAAAAAGAATGCTTTTTCCTACCCCCAAAAGACATTGACTGGGATTTTACAGCTAAGTTTTGGGAGAGTATAGTTATTAAAAACACAATCTTTGGAGTCTGAAATGCCTGGACTTGAATTCCAGCTCCACTAATTACTTATTGTGAGAGCTTTACAGTTTACTTCATCTCCATGAATCCTAGTCCTTTTGTCTCAAAATGGAGACAGAAAAAGTACTTACTTCATAGGTTATTGCTATGCATAAATGGGGTCATCCATATTACTCAGCAAACCTGGTCCATGGTAAACACTATTAATAACATAGGCTATCATTGTTGGCTTTGGAGAGGGTTTCACAACATGCACTAACCATTAGTCATTCCTCTTCAGGGTGCTCTGCTAATGCTAATCCCCTAATCTGTTGCCAGCAATATTGGAGTTCCTTGATAGTAGGAATTTTGTGGATATATTGATTGAACTAATAATGGTAATAATAACAATACAAATAACAGCTCCTAACAAGAGTCTATCCTTGTCCATGGGATTTTTACCTCAGCGGAGTTCCCTTCAAATTGGGGACTCTTGCAATGGGAATCATAATCATCCCACTTCTTGAAAAACTCTGCATATCTATGAGGATGACTCTCCTTTATGCTTTCTTCTGTTTGACCCCGGACAATTTGACTGAAACAGATGAAGAAGGACAGTTTAGGCAATGAATTATGCAAGGTCAGGGGCTAGAGCATGAGAAAGGAGTCTGAAGATCTTACCCAATGCCGTGAATTTCTAAGCCGATGGAGTAAATGATAAAAATGTGATGTGTATACCAGAAGACCTCAAGATAACTCCTCCGTATAAACTCCATAGATGAAGTCACCATGAGAACCAGAACTATTGTGATGATCACTCCAGTGAAATCAGGAATGCTGGTGAGTGTCATATATATCACTGTCTATGAAAGCAGAAATGTCAGCCTGACACAATATCCACTAAGGATACCATGCTTTTCCTGTTTGTGACCAAAGCCCAGATGCTTTGCCATTGAGTCAACTCACCATATTTGTGGACTGCATGGGATTTAACCCAAAATCCCCCTCTTTTTCTTGATGAGATAGGCTGGAGAGAACAGAAGCAAGGGATCCATTTGTGGCCTGTTTGCTTCTGCTGTATCGTTCAAAGTTAAACAGGTGTGCAATAATGTGAATAGCTAAGTGGAAAGATGAAAAGGATTGTGAGAAGTGTCCCAGGAGCATCATGGCAGTCATACCCCACTAGAAAAGGAGAATACTGTCTATAGAGTCTAGCAGAATGCCACGTTCACTGAAGGTGCCCAATAAACTGTTATTGTAGAGAGACCTAAGACTTTTTATTCATATTAACTCTGTTCCCAAAAGAATAGAATGTGAGTTCCATGAAAATAGGCCTAAAAGAGTGCCTGGAAAATAATGTCAGGTGTAAAATACATATCTTTTGAATGACTACTAGTATATGCATGGATATAGGAGACTTAACTCTGAATGCCTGGAAGCCTATAGTTTCATGGTTTGCCTCAGTTACCTGTGTGTAAGCAGATCATATATGCCACCAGCTTATGGAAGGTGAGCTTGTGATCCAGTTGCTTTCTCAGAGTATGCCTGCAAAACTACAAATATAAAGTGATGGGGTCAGATTTCTCCCAAGCAGCTTTATGAAGTTCACCAACCCATAATCAACATGTCTTACACAGAGCATGCTAATACTCACCCACCCTTGGCTACCAAAGAAGACCTCTGGCTTCCATTCCTAGGGCCTGGGTGTTGGCCGTCCGACTAAGGAGTCCAGGGTCTTTTTTTTTTTAATCTGTAAGTCTTTATTTATAAACCATAAATGATGCATACTTCAGAGTGGTTGTGAAAATTAAGAGAAAGTTGCATTTTACACTACAGTCCTTTTCATCCTATTTCTTATTTTTTCCCTAAAAACCCTGTGATGTGTTTGCTTTTTTCCCTATAGATTTAGTTTAATTGAAAAACTTTATAAATTGATGTTCAGAAGAATGCTCTAAAGGAAATACAAGATATATTGCTATTCAGAAAAAAAAAACAACTATTGTTCTTTGACACTTTTCCCTAATTCACTTTTTTGCCCCATTTCAGTGTTTAAGTCACCCTCTTTAATGTAAAAGTTGACCTATGAGTGGTTGGGACTCACTGAGCAGGTGCCTCTCAGGAAGGACAGCAGATTCCGACACATGGGAAACAGGATCAGCATGCTGTTAAAATTCAGGCAGCGAGCAGAAGCTCTGGCCCAGGCCAATGCCGACTAGAGCAGAGGAAAGAAGACACCATCAGCTGCTTCATCTCAGCATTTAGTAGGGAATTAAGAGTTCAGTCCATTTGTCTGAGACCTGGAAATGGGCATGCTGCAGCTTCTTCCCCTTTTTCTCAGTAGCTATGACAATCAGGCCAGACTCTGTGTTTGCAAATGACTGAAAATTTGCTGAACTTAATATTAAATTGAGAAATTCCTGTGACAGTAATTTAGAAATATTTGACTGTTCATTTATCAATATGAAAGGTAGCAGGATTTAATGATTCCATGTTAAAAACACATTCTATGGATGTAATACTTTGCAGCTAGTATATTACTTAATGCACTCAGTTATTATTTTGTTTTTATTTGTAAAACAATCTTGAGGATCATATATACTCTTTTTTAATATATTTTATTGATTTTTTTACAGAGAGGAAGGGAGAGGGACAGAGAGCTAGAAACATTGATGAGAGAGAGACATCGATCTGCTGCCTTCTGCACACCCCATACTGGGGATGTGCCCACAACCAAGGTACATGCCCTTGATTGGAATCGAACCTGGGACCTTTCAGTCCGCAGGCCGATGCTCTATCCACTGAGCCAAACTGGTCTTGGCAAGGATTATATATGCTCTTATTTCATTTAAAATAAAGCTTATACATTTAGAGATATAATTGAAGATGGTGACTGTTTTTTCTTTTCTGTATTTTCTAATGTAGCAATTATAAGCATGTAATATATATATATATATATATATATATATATATATATATATATCCCTAATATGCAAATAGACCAAATGGTGGAACAATTGAACAACCAAACAACTGGTCACTATGACATGCGCTGACCACCAGGAGGGCACATGTGGAACATGGCAGGAATTGACAGCAGACAGCAGACAGCAGAGCATGAAACATGGCAGGCATCAGCCATAAAGGAATGGTAGAGGCAAACAAGGGTGCCAGACCAAGGCCAGGCATCAGTCGCTGTCATCTGGTAGTTATTGAAAATTCTTTGCTGCTGTGCCCCGTTATCCTGCCCATCGCTCACACCTGTTGCTGGTGCCAGAGCTGCTGCTTGCGCATGCTGCTGGTGCCTGGCACTGGCCCCAATCACTCTTCAGGGTTTCTCCACCTCCCCCTGCTCCTGAAGGGTGATCAGGGTCAGCAGCTGTCTCTCATACCTGCTGCCAGTGACAGTCCTGCTCGCACCTGTTGCCTGTGCCTGAGCTGCTGCTCACACCCAGTGCCAACGCCAGCTCTGCGGTGCAAGTAGTGTGGCCGGTGCCATCAGCACATGGGAGTGATAGTGGCAGTGGGAGCTGGGAAGCTGGCAGACAGGGGACCAAGGGTTTCGGTGGGAGGGACTGGGTGGTGGCACAGAGGATGGGTCAAGACCTGCCCCTGTGTCCACTATAGCCTTGTAGCCCATATTTCCTATCAAGGTGCATGAATTTGTGCACTGGGCCCCTAGTATTGATATAATAAAACAATTAAAATTAACCTCTTATATTAAAATATCTTTAATAATTGAATAAAGCCTAGGAAAAACTGGTGAATCTCTTAAAGTAAAAATGTTAAACTTAGGTAGAGATTTGAGAAGGGACTTCTCAAAACAGAATTTCAAAATGATTTCCTTGGGTGGCCAGGCAACAGACATCAAGATCAATCTGATCCAGCAGTAGAAGCTGCTAGAAAAGGAGACAAGGAATCAGTTCTTCAAAGAAGTATTTAGTCCAGAAACAGGCTTGATTAGATGTATATTGGAAATATTATGCTCAACTCCATGGTAGCTAAATCTAATTTATCTCAACTCTGTACAACTGGTTTTTGAGTTGGTTCCATGTACTTGAAGCTGCAGGCTCTGGAGTATGACCATCTCAGAGCAGCCAGCAATTACTGTTCAGCTGACTAGCTGGCCTTACATGTGTGCCTGTCAATGACTTAATAAAAGGAAGAATATGGGTTAGAGTTAACAATTTCTCAGTCTTTTCTTTTAGTAATCTTTTTAGCTCAAAAGCTATTTTTCCATACAGCCTAAACCTCGAGTAATGCTACATGTGTTTAATAAGCCAGATCTCCCTCACATCCATAATAGCTTACAATGTCAGGCAGTGCAATGAACAAGAGCTGCCCTACTGTTTTCCCATTTCTGGCTCCTCCATATCATCTGTGTTTTTCCCTCAGCTGAATCACACTCCAACTGTTTTTGATAGAAACAGTTTGTTCCACTTCTGAGTAAATTTTCTCTGCTCATCTGGAAGATACTACATTTCCACATTGGTTCCCACATCTTGCTTATTTAAGTCACAGAGGTTTCTTAAGGCTAAAATTGGCAAGTGAATTAAAAATACAGGACTTCAATTTCAAAGCTCCATATTTTGTGAGGGCCATTTGTTTAGGATGAGTCCTTTTTAGAATAAATCTCTTTGATATTGTTAATCCTCACCTGAGGATATTTTTTCCATTGGTTTTTAGAAAGAGTGGAAGGGATGGGGAGAGAAAGAGAAAAAAACATTGGCACAAGAGAGACACATTGATTGGTTGCCTCCCAAATGTGTCTCTTCCCCCTCACCCCCACCCCCCAAGGCTGAACCTGCGACCCAGGTACATGCCCTTGACTGGGAATCGAACCCCGGACCTTTTGGCACATGGGCTGACACTCTTACTACTGAACCACACAAGCCAGAGCTAGAACAAATCTTCTTAACCATTGCAGCATACTGAAATATCCAAAATTATGTTCACTTTTCATCATCAACACTAACAGATATTCTAATTAAACTGCTGCTGCCTTTAATGCCTCATTGACTGTGGAATTAAACTCCTTCCTCTGCTATGTATTTGGTCTACTTCATACTGAATCAAATAACTCTGCATTTTCCTAGAGGGAGCACAAGTTTAAGAAATATTCTATGGAATGATTAAATAAATTATGGCACATCAATGCCATGGAGTGCTATGGTTCTTAAAAGGATGAGAGCTATATGCAGTGGTATAGGTGTAGTAAATGTTTTTAATAATCAGCCTTTAGGGGAGACAAAGGTCTTTATTTCCGACATTTGCCATGGTATAAATACTCCCACTATGGCAGATTTCAAAATACCAACTTGATGTCATTGAATGCCACTGAATGCTGGGTAAGAGATGTACACAACTGGCTACTGCAAGCTGGTATAAGCACTTCATAGCGGCCTGGAAAGATATCTACGATACACTAAGGGTGGAAAGAAATTTTCAGCCAATACCTACAACGTGATCCTTTTTTGGTTAAAAAATTTTTTAAATGATGTGTCCTACTGATGTGTTTATCAAAACTCATAGAATAGTACACCAAAAAGAGCAATCTATCTCAAAAACAAAACAAACAAAACTCATATATCTGATGCATTTGTGAACATCTCAGTGTATTTATGCACACTACACACACACCAAATTATGAGAGGGTAATTTTCACATTTATATACTTCTGTCATTTGATCTCATGAAGCATTAGTTATAATTGATTTCTTAATAGAGAGGACCTTTAAAAATGAAATACCCACAGGAAATCATCATGATTCATTTTTCTGCTGCTGCCTTTTTGATCATAAAGCAATTCAGCTCTTAATTATTAGTCACATTTATTGCATCATTCTCTTAATAAAAAGCCATTTTTAAAACAAATTAACACTTCCTTTGGAGTTATAGTTTCCAAAGAAGGATCAAGAACCAACATTTAAAATGGAAAACAGCAGGGTAAAAGAAACAGTGAACAGAACATTCAAATTTAATTGTGATCTCAACATGGATCATTTGATTATGGAGAGAAAAGGATTTTTTTTTAAAGGATAAACTATCTTTAAACATGTACATTGGGTGGGTTTTGTGAAAAGATAGTGGAAAAGGCAATGTCAAGCCCTGCCAAGTGTGGCTCCAATGATTGGAGCATCTTCCCTTGCACTGAAGGTTCTCCAGTTCGATTCGCAGTCAGGGAACAGATTGTGGGTTTTATCCCCACCCAGTCAGGATGCATAGAGGAGGCAACTGATTGATGTTTCTCTTTCAAATCCCTATCTCTCTCTCTCTCTCTCTCTCTTCTACCCCTCCTCTCTCTCTAAAATCAATTAAAAACATATCCTCAGGTGAGGATTAAAAACAAACAAACAAAAAAGGTACTGTTAAGATTAAAGTGATTTAACCAACCCCCTCACCTGTTATTATGAACTAGAGGCTCGGTGCATGAAATTCGTGCATAGGGTGGGGGTTCCCCTCATCCCTGCCTGCATCCTCTGCAATTCGGGACCCCTACACCTTTTTCTTATCTAGCTCACCTCTTCACATTTAAAAAAATTAACTGAAATATCACCTACTCTAGGAAATTCTCTGAACAAATGTCTTTACAATCTGTATTAAGTATTTTCATAGTATGCCATTATTTTTCTTTAACAGCTACTTAGAGTGGATGCAATGTGGTTTTCATTCTTGCATTGGATTTTTTTCTTCTTGCTCTTGTAATAGCAAAGCTTATCCTATTTACCTTTGCCCTTCAAGTGCTTATATTTGATTCACTTTCTAGTTGGCTCCTTGCTTTTTTTGTTTTTAAACAACAAATTTGGGTTGTGACAGTAAGCTTCACTTGTAATCAAGCCTGTAGGTATCTCTATCTGAATATTTCTATAATACCTATTACTTTAGCATACCAGAGATTGTGTTCATTTATAGAAAATAACACTAAATGTCACCTGATCATTTGATCTTCTTTCTAGTAATATTTTATAGCAAGATGTATTATTTTAGTAATTTTAACTATTACAAAACTGAGGTGTACAGAAATAAATTACATTGAACAATAAAGAATGACTCAAATACCAAAGCATAGTACACTTAGGGCCTCCCTTGTTCTGTGCCTCAGATATCATAGCATAGTACACAGTTCATGTGGAACTCAGCTTCCTTTAAAATAGGAAGGGATGCCATACTCATGAAGCAGCTATTGCCACACATATTTTCTTATTTAATTCATAGCACATACTCTTTGTACTAATTATGGGAAAATCATCCTAGCAATTGCCTCTGTTCCTCTCTGTATTGTTGCCTTACATTCTGATGTTATTACTGCACTTTTATCATCTATTACTCTAATAAGATTGTGAATTTTTTTAAGGGCAGAGATCATGACTTGTGTTGAGCTTGTGTTTCTCTGTCATGGTGCCTAGATAAATACTCAAATGCCCTCCAGTCCAAATGACTGTGATGAGAGAGGCCCACTGTTGCTGGAGACCTCTGATTTTTATTTAAGGGGCCTCACTTGTTCTTCGCCTTTACAGAGGAGTGAGTAGGGGCTGGAGGAATTTGAGGAAACCGAGACAGAATTGTCCTCCTAAAAGATTTTGCTAAGCTGGCGATTGGGACCGCCAGGCATTTGTCCAATTAAAACCCGGACACACAGCAATAACAAAGGCACTGGTCTCCTTCTGCTAATGCGTGGGGATCATATCCCAGCCTGCAGAAACTCACCCCCGCAGTCAGGACCAGGCCGCTGGGTAGACCTGGGCTGGTGCTCCTAACTCCGTGGAGAGGGAGACTTTCTATGGCTGCAGGTAGAGGCCCCGGACTCTGAACCACGCCCCCAACAGGTCCCTAGCTCAGCTTGGTCAGTGGAGCAGCTTATTCACCTGGGATTGCCGGGGTGGTTCAGCCTGAGCTCTTCTCCCCGTGATCACAGGGTGGCTTGGACCTGGGCAGGCAGCATCCGACGCTGCCCCAGCTCCCTGCCCGAGCCCAAGCCACCATTGCAATCGGGGCTTGGAACTGGGCAGGTGGAGGGGCTCCAGGTGGCTTGGACCTGGGCAGGTAGCTGTGGGCACTGCCCCCACCGCCTGCCTGGTGCCCAACTGCAGCTTGGATCCTGCTGGCAGCATAAGGCACAACCTTCGCCGCCTGCATATACAAATTACCCACCATCTTTCCTGAGTTAATTTGCATATCACTCCTGATTGGCTGTGGGCATAGTGGAAGTATGGTCAATTTGCATTTTTCTCTTTTATTAGTGTAGATAACAGACCATAAGTAGCAGTGGCATTTCCTTCTCTAATCAGGTAGTGGTCAGATTGATGAGCCTGTGACAGAGCCATTCTCACCTTCATGCTTTCCCCTGAAAACTTCCACAGCACTGTGCACTACCCACCCCCTTCCTCTTCTATTATTTTTTATATTAAAACTTGGAATGACATAACATAAATTTCAAGTGTACAACTTTATAATATGACAACTGTATACTCTTTTGTGTGCTCACCACCCAAAGTCAGTGTCCTTCTGTCATCATGTATTTGACCCCCTTTACCCACTTCATCTTCCATCCTCCCCAACTTTCCTTTCCCGCTGGTAACCACCATTCTGTTGTCTGTATCTATGAATTTGTGGGGTTATTCCTTTGTTTCTTTGTGGGTTTTTTTTTAAATTATATTTTATTGATTTCAGAGAGGGAGAGAGAGACAGAGAGAATCATTGATGGGCTGGTTCCTGCATGCCCCCTACTGGGAATTGAACCTACAACCCAGGCAGGTACCCTTGAACAGAATTGAACCCAGGACCCTTCAGTAGTCCACAGGCCAACGCTCTATTCACTGAGCCAAACCAGTTAAAGCTTTTGATTTGTTTTATTTGCTGTTTTATATACCACATATGCGTGAAACCACACAGCATTTGTCCTTTTCTGTCTGATTTATTTCATTTACCATAATACTGTCAAGATCCATCCATGTTGTTACAAATGGCAATACTTTATCTTATGGCTGAGTAGTATTCTCTTGTACAGATGTACTACATCTTCTATTCTTAATCTGCTATTTCCCCAGCCTCCTCCATCCTGTTACTCTGACCTGACCCTACCTTTATGAAGGCCTTGAGTTCTGCAGCCCCACTCAACCCCACAGACCTGTCTTAGTATCCCGGTTTGATTGAAGTTATTTTTCTGTGTGATCATCCACAGTGGTAGTTTTAAGTTGTTTACTTTTAACCAGACTCTTAAAATCATAATCAGGAGCCCATAAAACAGATAAAGCTGCTTTGGTTGAAGTAGGGGCAGAGGCAGGAGCCTTCCCCTCACACCCTGTAGGAGCACCTGTTTCTGTGGAAACCAGTTTGGAAACCACTGCCTACTAGTTTATTGTTTGTTTTCATTAATGGTTCTGGGGAATATAGCCTAGATAGGGCTACTAGATTTAGTGAACAAAAATATAGAACACCCAGATAAATTTGAACATCAGATTCAAAACAGGAGCAAGATATCACCCTGATTTTCAAAAGTTCACATTTTGCCACTTAGCTTTTGCAAAAGATCTACATTAGTACCTTTTCTGCTAACCAAAACAAACAAACAAAAACAACCCAAAGAAGATTCTATTTTGATTTTTAACAACAACAACAACAAAAAATAAGGTTAAAAGAGAAAATAGCGTTCAGCATTTGTTTTGCAGTCAGCTCTTATAGAGGCAAGTGTGCACCCTGAGCAGTGGATGGCCTCACTAAGCCTCTTCTCAGGAGCTACCTCAGCACCAAGCCCTCATAGCTTTAAACTGCGCCTGTGAGCACCTATGCTTGATCCTGATTCATTATGTGCATCTGTTAGCAAGGTGTTTCCTAAAATATCAGAGTTCATAGGAGTGTTACACTTAGCATAAAACCAGATGTAATTAAGCATTTGAATGATTTGGTAGGTAATTTTGAAGGTCTAGAAATGTTCAAAAAGTTTTCCATATAAATTAATGGTAATTGCTTCTTTGATTTATGCCATTTTGGCTTATAAAAGATTTCATAGGAATGCTCTACTTTCAGATTGTGAGAGAAATCTATAATTTTTTTAGTACAGTGGATCCTAGAATAAAGTCGTTTTGTTTAAAGTTATCTATCTATATCATAAAAGGCCTGTGGTCATGATACTATAATAGCATCACAACTAAACAACTGATCACCAGGAGGTTCAAGGAGCACCTCTCGTGGAGTGGGGCTCCTGTGGGGCTGGCAGGCAGGGGCTTCACAGCAAAGAGGGTGCAGCCAGGCAGGCAGTGAGTGGGTGGGGGTGGGGAGCATGGTGCAGTTTCCCCAGGTGGAAATTGGAAGTGCTCCCACAGCAGGGAGAGGGGCAGGTGTGCATGCAGCAGTGGGAGGAGGCAGTGCATGGGGGAAAGGCATGAGCTGAGAGTGTTGCGGGGTGCTGGCAGCATCTATGGAGCTTGTGAGTTGTTTCAGGGCAGTGGACATGGCCCTAGTGGCAGGCTAGGCCAAGGAGACCTTACATGCACACAATTTAATCATGCGCTGGGCCTCTAGCATCCTATCTAATAAAAGAGTAATATGCAAATTGACTGTATCTCCGCTATACCAACAAGCCATGCCCACCAGCCAATCAGAGTGAGTATTCAAATTAATTCAACCAAGATGGCTACAGCCACAAAGAGAGCAGGAGGGAGGCTTGGGTTGCCCCTGGCGATGCAGGAAGCTAAGCTCTCCCCACACCCTGGCTGGCCCTCTGCTTAAGGCAACAAAGTTTCAAAGGCTGTGCAGCAAAAGGCTTGTCTCCACTCCAGGATACAAAGTTTCAATTTTAGAAGATAAATAAATCCCAGATACCAGGGCCTCCACTTGGGTCGCCAGGGGGCATGGCCAGCCTGCAAACCACCACAGGCCCCTTGCCCAGGCTGCCCCATGCCCCAAGGGAACACCCACCCTGATCTAGGACACTCTTCAGGGCAAACCAGCTGGCCCCCACCCATGCACCAGGCCTCTATCCTATCTAATAAAGGAGTAATATGCAGATTGACCATCACTCCAACACACAAGATTACTACCCCCATGTGGGCAAAAGATCTTTCCCCCATGTGGACACAAAATGGCTACCACAAGAAGGCCAGAAGAAGAGGGCAGTTGGGAGGGACCAGGCATGCAAGGGAGGGCAGTTGGGAGTGATCATGCCTGCAGGAGAGGACAGTTAGGGATGACCAGGCCAGCAAAGAAGGGAAGTTGGGGGTGACTGAGCCTGCAAGGAAGGGCAGTTGAGGGGGGGACCCAGGCCCACAGGATAGGGCAGCTAGGGGCAAACAGCCTGACAGGGGAACAGTTAGGCATCAATCAGGCTGACAGGGGAGTGGTTAGAGGGTGATCAGGCTTGCAGGCAGAAGTGGTTAGGGGCAATCAGAAAGGCAAACAGGTGAGCAGTTGGGAGCCAGCAGTCCTGGGTTGTGCTGCCTGTGGATTCCTCTAGTATTTTTATGGTTTCCCTTCTAATCTTTAAGTCCTGTATCCATTTTGAGTTTATTTTTGTATTTGGTGTAAGTTGGTGGTTCAGTTTCAATTTTTTGCATGTATCTGTCCAATTTTCCCAACACCATTTATTGAAGAGGCTATCTTGGCTCCATTGAATGTTCATGCCTCCTTTGTCAAATATTAATTGAGCATAGTGGTTTGGGTGGATATCTGGGTTCTCTATTCTATTCCATTGGTCTATATGTCTGTTCTTGTGCCAGTACCAGGCTGTTTTGAGAACAGTTACTTTGTAGTATAGCTTGAAGTCTGGTATTGAGATCCCACCTACTTTATTCTTCTTTCTCAGAATTGCTGTACTATCCGTGGTCTTTTTTTGTTCCAGATGAATCTATGAAGAATTCTTTCTAGGTCTGTGAAATATGTCGTTGGTATTTTAATGGGTAGTGCGTTGAATCTGTAGATTGCTTTGGGTAGTATGGACATTTTAATGATGTTGATTCTCCCAATCCATGAGCATGGTATGCTCTTCCATCTGTTAACATCTTCCTCTATCTCTTTTTTCAGTGTCCTGTAGTTTTCTGCATAAAGGTCTTTTACCTCTTTAGTTAGGTTTATTCCTAGGTATCTTAATTTTTTTGGTGCAATGGTAAATGGGATTGCTTTTTTAGTTTCTCTTTCTATAATTTGACTATTAGTGTATAGAAATGCCACAAACTTCTTAGCATTAATTTTATATCCTGCTACATTGCCAAATTCATTAATTAAGTCAATTAGTTTTGGAATGGCGTCCTTTGGGTTTTTTATGTACAATATCATGTCATCTGCAAATAAGGATAGCTTTACTTCTTCTTTTAAAATTTGGATGCCTTTTATTTCTTCTTTTTGTCTAATCGCAATGGCTAATACTTCCAGTACTATGTCGAACAGGAGAGGTGAGAGTGGGCATCCCTGTCTTGTTCCTGTTCTTAGGGGAAATGGTTTTAGTTTTTGCCCATTGAGTATGATGTTAGCTGTGGGTTTATCATATATGGCTTTTATGATGTTGAGGTATGATCCTTCTATTCCCACTTTGCTGAGAGTTTTTACCAAGAAATGTTGTTGGATTTTGTCAAATGCTTTTTCTGCATCAATTGATATGACTATGTGATTTTTATCTCTCAATTTGTTTGTGTGATGTATGACATTTATTGATTTGCGGATATTGTACCATCCCTGCATTCCTGGGATGAATCTTGCTTGGTCATGGTGTATGATCTTTCTGATGTACTGCTGGATCCAGTTTGCTAGAATTTTGTTGAGGATTTTGGCATCTATGTTCCTGAGAGATATTGGCCAAAAATTCTCTTTCATTGTGTTGTCTTTATCTGGTTTTGGTATTAGGGTGATGCTGGCTTCATAGAAGGTGTTTGGAAGTGTTCCTTCTTCTCGAATGTTTTTGAATAGTCTGAGGAGGATATGTTTTAATTCTTCCTTGAATGTTTGGTAAAACTCTCTTGTGTAGCCATCTGGACCTGGGCTTTTATTTGCTGGAAGCTTTTTGATGACTGCTTCAATTTCTTCCATAGTTATTGGACTATTGAGATGTTTGGTTTCCTCCTCATTGAGTTTTGGGATGTTATATTTTTCTAGGAAAATGTCCATTTCTTGCAGGTTGTCCAATTTGTTGGAATAGAGTTGTTCATAATATTTTTTAACAATCCTTTGTATTTCCACAGGGTCTGTTGTTATTTCTCCTCTTTCATTTCTGATTTTGTTTATTTGGGTCTTATCTCTTTGCTTCTTGGTGAGCCTGGCTAGAGGTCCATCAATCTTGTTTATCCTTTCAAAGAACCAGCTCTTTGTTTTGTTGATCTTTTGAATTGTTTCTTTGATCTCCAAGTTGTTTATCTCCGCCCTGATCTTCACTATTTCCTTCCTTCTGAGTACACTGGGCTTTTCTTGTTGTTGTCGTTCTAGCTCTTTGAGTTGTAGGTTTAGGTAATTTATTACCATTGTTTCCTGTTTTTTGCAGTAGGCTTGTAGGGCTATGAACTTCCCTCTCAAGACTGCTTTCACAGTGTCCCATAAATTTTGTATTGTTGTGTTGTCATTGTCATTTGTTGCCATGATGTTTTTTATTTCTTCCTTGATCTCTCTGTTTACCCAGTCGTTGTTTAATAGCATGCTGTTTAGTCTCCATGTGTTTGATTTCTTTCTAATGTTTTTATTATAGTTGATTTCCAGTTTTATGACACTGTGGTCTGAGAAAATGCTTGATATGATTTCTATCTTCTTGAATTTGAAGAGACTTTTCTTATGACACAACATACAATCTATCTTTGAAAATGACCCATGTGCACTGGAGAAGAATGTATATTCTGTGGCTTTGGGGTGAAATGTTCTGAAGATGTCAATTAATTCCATCTGATCTAGTGAGTCATTTAGGATTGATGTTTCTTTGCTGATTTTTTGTTTAGAGGATTTGTCCACTGGTGACAGTGGGGTATTAAAGTCTCCTACTATGATTGTATTGCTGTCAATCTCTCCCTTAATATCCTCCAAGAGTTTTTTTATGTATTCAGGTGCTCCTATATTGGGTGCATATATGTTTACCAGAGTTATTTCTTCTTGTTGGATTGTTCCCTTTAGTATTATGAAGTGGCCTTCTTTATCTCTTGTTATGTCCTTCACTTTGAGATCTAATTTGTCAGATATAAGTATTGCAACCCCAGCTTTTTTTTCATTTCCATTTGCCTGAAATACCATGTTCCATCCCTTCACCCTCAATCTATGTGCATCTCTTTTCCTAAGGTGGGTTTCTTGAAGAGAGCAGATATATGGATCATGTTTTCTTATCCAATCGGTTACCCTATGTCTTTTCATTGGAGCATTTAATCCGTTTACATTTAAAGTTATTATTGATAAGTACTTATCTGTTGCCATTTTTATTCCTTACCCCCGAGTTCCTTCTTTGCTTCTTCTTTCTTTTTATTACAGCAGACCTTTTAACATTTCTTGCATTGCTGGTTTGGTGGTAATATATTCCCATGGTCCTTTTTTGTCTGTGAAGCTTTTGATTTCAACTTCAATTTTGATTGAGAGTCTTGCAGGCTACCGTATTCTTGGATTCACGCCCTTCCTTTGCATGACTTTGTATATTTCATTCCATTCCCTTCTGGCCTGACGAGTTTCTGTTGAGAAGTCAGTAGCTAGTCTTATGGGGGTTCCTTTGTAGGTAACTTTCTGTTTCTCTCTGGCTGCTTTTAAGATTCTTACTTTGTCGTCGGTGTTTGCTAATTTAATTATATGTGCCTCGGTGTTGGTTTGTTGGGTTTCATTTTGCTTGGGACTCTGTGAGCTTCTTGGATTTGTGTGGGTTTTTTCTTTTCTATAATGGGGAAATTTTCTGTCATTATTTTTTCAAACACGTTCTCTAATCCTTGTTCAGTTTCCACTCTTTTTGGAACCCCAATTATGCTGATGTTGTTTTGTTTCATGTTATCCCAAAGTTCCCTTAAACTCTCCTCTTGCTTATTAACTTTTTTTTCTAGAAGCCGCTGTACTTGGTTATTTTTTCCTACCGTGTCTTCTAGCTCACTGATGTGGTCCTCTGCTTCTTCTAGTCTACTTTTGATGCTTTCTATTGAATTCTTTATAGCAGTGATGTCATTTTTCATTTCTTCTTGTTTATTCTGCACCTCCTCTAGGTTCTTCTTCATTTTCTCTTGGCTCTTACTCATATTGTCAAATTTGTCTTCCATTCTTTTCAACCACATTATGATCATTTCTCTGAACTCTTTCTCTGGTAGGCTTATTTCTGGTTCTATTTCATTTACTTCCTTTTCTGGCGAAACCTGCCTTTCTGTCTTATGTGGGCTGTTTCTTTTTCTGCCCATGGTCTTTCTTCTCTAGGTGTCTGGTTATGTAGTTCTCTCTCCTACATTGACTGAAAGGCACAAACTAGAACATGACCAGGTACAGCACACAAGGCACTGAGTAGAAATGTATTCAAGATATTAATAATCACAAATAAGGTGACCACCAATTAAGGACAAATTAGGGGTAAATAGAGAAAGAAGAAGAGGAAAATGAGGAAAAAAGGAAAGAAAGAAATGCCAAAATCAAATTGGGAGAGTGAGAAAGAAAAAAAAAAGATAAATAAATGAACAATAAAAAAAAATAAAATAAGAAAATAAAAAGGAGAAGAAGGATAGGAAAGAGGAAGAGAAAAAAGTCAGAGAGAAAGGAAAGTATATAAGAGAGAAAAGAGGAACAAAATATAGATGTCAGGAGAAAACTCCAACAGAACATTCAGTAATCCCAATAAAGGCCAGCAACCAGTACCTAGAGATTAAGGCAAATTGCAAATAGCAACTGGTATCAAGGGAGGTGAGGGAAAATAGAGGTAGAAAACAAAGCAAGCAAAAACCAAAATAAAACAAGTAGAATAAACTAAAACAATCTCACAAAAAAAAAATTCAAAAAATCAATATAATCACTTTTCAGGCAAATAGCAACAAAAGGACATAGAGAAAAAACAACTTTTTGGCTAGTGAAGACAACAAGAGAGAGGTTTGTGTGGACTTGTGGTAGGGGATTTGAAATTATATATACTAGTTTAAAACAAAAATGTAATAATTATAAAGGTAAAATCAATTGAGGTGGAAAGAAAAAAATATTCTTTTAATTAAAATATGTGAAAATGAAAAATAAAACTTAAAAATTAAAAAAAAGAAAAAAGGAAAAAGGAAAAATAAAAAAAGAAGAAAAATAGAATGGTCCTTCACTTCCACTATTATTCTGCTTGGCACTCCTGTTTCCCAGCAGGGAAGGCACTGCAGCTCCCTGTGTTCCCCTCTTGGTGTTTTAATCTCTTTATTCTTTTGTGGTTATGCGAGAGTCAATTTGTGTGTCATCCACTGGGTGGCAGTGTTTCGGAATTGATCTCAGAGACAAAGCACAGGACCTCTCTAGGCTGTGCTCAGATCCTGCTACTCTGTGGTTCTCAAAGCCAGTTTGTGGGGGTTTTGCAGTCGGGACACTGTAGTAACTCCCAGGCTGTCCCTCTGCCCCAGAAAAAAAAAAACGAGTCGTTTTCCAGAGCTCCCCTCTGTCAACAGCTCAGAGAGTTTGCCTTCACACTCAGGGATCATGCCCTGACCAGCTCTGCGGACCTCTCCAGAGGCAGCTTTCCCGCAGCCCGGCTCCCACAGTGTGCGCGTCTCTGTTGTGCGGGTGTAGGAGACCTCACCCTGACCCAGGCAAAATCTGACCCGACCGCGCGCCGCGTGGATCTCCGAATCCGCTGCCTGTGCATCCGTGCCGTCTGGGAAGCCTCGCTCTCGGTCCCCGGCTGTTCTGTGGGTGCCTCCATCAGCCACAGCTTTCAGACCTCAGCTGACATCTACCTCCCCCTTATCTCAGGCGCAATCTGACCTGTCCATGTGCTCTGTGGATCTCTGGTTCTGCCGCGTGTCTGCGCCGATTGGAGAGCAGAGTTCTGGGTCCCCGGGTCCCTGGCTGCTTGATGGGTGCCCAGCCGAAGGCTTCAGACCGCCGCAGACATCCACCTCCCACTGCAAGATGGCTCAGACTCCGCGTTCGCGCTGGTGGCTCTGGCTGACAAAAGCCCCGTGGCAGTGGGGCTGCCTGGCCGGGAGAGCCCCTTCCAGCAGTTCTCCGCCTTCTCCTCAGCTTTTTGCAGCTCCTCTGGGTCTCTGTGAGCTCCTCTTTTTCCCTGTAGTTATCTGTTTTTTATTTTTATTTTTTGTTTTGTTTTGTTTCTTTGTTTGATTTGTTTTTGTTTGTTTTTTGCTTCTGTTGTCCTTCACCTCACTTGATATTAGTTGTAGTCTGTAGTTTCTATTAATCTCCAGATACTTGTTACCAACATTTGTTGGGAATAGTGGCTGTTCTATTGAAGTATTCTCCCCATATATATAGTTTTTTCCCCTTTTATTTCTTATTCTCTTTCTTTTCTATCTTAATTTTTTTTGCTTCTACCAATTTCATTTTGTCACTCCTTTATTTTTTCTCTCTCTCTTCTTCTAGTCTATGCCCCAATTTGCCTCTCTCTGGTGGTTGCCTTTATTTGGGGTTATTAATATCATGAATACATTTCTGTTCAGTGCCTTGTGCATTGTACCTGGTTGTGTCATATTTTGTACCTTTAAATCAATGTAGGAGAGAGAGAACTACATAGCCTGACAACCAAAGAAGAGAGACCACAGGGAGACAAAGAAACAGCCTGAATATGAAAGAAAAGCAGGCATCACCAGAAAAGGAAGTAAATGAAATGGAGGCAAGCAAACGCTCAGAGAAAGAATTCAGAAAATGGTCATGAGATAGCTGAAAAGAATGGAAGACATATTCAACAATATGAGTAAGCACCAAGAGGAAATGAAGAAGAACCAAGAGGAAATGAAGAATAATCAAGAAGAAATGAAAAATGACATCACTGCTGTAAAGAACTCAATAGAAATCATCACAGTAGACTAGAAGAAGCAGAGGACCACATCAGTGAGCTATAAGACAAGGTAGGAAAAAATACCCAAGTAGACAGCTTCTAGGAAAAAAATAAAAAAGCAAGAGGAAAGCCTAAGGGAACATTGAGACAACATGAAACAAAACAACATCCGCATAAGAGGGATTCCAGTAGGAGAGGAAACTGAGCAAGGAATAGAAAACCTGTTTGAAGAAATACTGAAAGAAAACTTCCCTAATTTAGGAAAGAAAAAACCCACAAAAATCCAAAAATCTCACAGAGTCTCAAGCAAAATGAACCCCAAAAGACTGACACCAAGGCACATTATAATTAAAATGGAAAACACTAATGACAAAATGAGAGTCTTAAAAGCAGCCAGAGAGAAACAGAAAGTTATCTACAAAGGAACCCGCATAAGATTAGCTACTGATTTCTCAACAGAAACTCATCAGGCCAGAAGGGAATGGAATGAAATATACAAAGTCATGCAAAGCAAGGGTCTGAATCCAAGAATACTGTCCACAGCAAGGCTATTAATAAAAATTGAAGATGAAATCAGGAGTTTCACAGACAAAAAAAAGACTAAGGGAATATATTACCACCAAAACAGCAATGCAAAAAATGCTAAAGTGACTGCTGTAAAAAAAGAAAAAGAAAGAAAGAAAAAGAAAAAGGAAAGAAAGAAAGAAAAAAGAAATAGGAAGCAAAGACGGAACATGGGAGTAAAGAATAAAAATGGCGATAAATAAGTACCTATAAATAATAACTTTAAATGTAAATGGATTAAATGGCCCAATCAAAAGATATAGGGTAACAGATTGGGTAAGAAAACACGACCCATATATCTCCTGTCTACAAGAGACCCACCTCAGAAAAAAGATGCACTTAGACTGAATGTGAAAGGTTGTAAAAACGTTTTTGAGGTGAGTGGAAATGAAAAAAAGCTGGGGTATCAATATTTATATTTGACAAATAAGATCTAAAAGTGAAGGATAAAATAAGAGATAAGGAAAGCCACTTCATAATATTAAAGGGAGCAATCCAACAAGAAGAAATAACTCTGGTAAACATATACAGAACCAATACAAGAGCAACCAAATACATATAAAAACTCCTGGAGGATATCAAGGAAGAATTGACAGCAATATAATCAAGGTAGGGGATTTTAATACCCTACTATCACCATTGGACAAATCCTCTAAACAAAAATTCAGCAAATAAACATCAATCCTAAATGACTCACTAGACCAGATGGATTTAATAGACAACTTCAGAACATTTCACCCCAAAACCACAGAATATACATTCTTCTCAAGTGCACATGGCTCATTTTCAAAGATAAACCATATGTTGGGTCATAGGCAAAGTCTCTTCAAATTGAAGAAGATAGAAATCATATCAAGCATCTTTTCAGGTCACAGTGGCATAAAAATGGAAATCAACTACAGTAAAAACAACCTGGGACCTTTCAGTCCGCAGGCTGACGCTCTATCCACTGAGCCAAACTGGTCTCGGCAATTGTTGTGTTTTCATTGTCATTTGTTACCATGATATTTTTTATTTCTTCTTTGATCATTGTTTAATTGTATGCTGTTTAGTCTCCATATGTTTGATTTCTTTCCCAAAAATAAACCATATGTTGGGTCATACGCAAAGTCTCTTCAAATTGAAGAAGATAGAAATCATATCAAGCATCTTTTCTGATCAAAGTGGCATAAAAATGGAAATCAACTACAGTAAAAACAATCCAAAGAAATCAAACATATGGAGACTAAACAGCATACAATTAAACAATGATTGGGTTACCAATAGATCAAAGAAGAAATAAAAAAATATCATGGTAACAAATGACAATGAAAACACAACAATCGCCGAGACCGGTTTGGCTCAGTGGATAGAGCGTCTGCCTGCGGACTGAAAGGTCCCAGGTTCGATTCCGGTCAGGGGCATGTACCTTGCTTGCGGGCACATCTCCAATGTGGGGCGTGCAGGGGGCGGCAGATCAATGTCTCTTTCTCATCGATGTTTCTGACTTTCTATCCCTCTCCCTTCCTCTCTGTAAAAAATCAATAAAATATATTAAAAAACACACACAAAAAAAAAAACAGAAAAAAACACAACAATCCAAAATCTATGGGACATGGTGAAAGTAGTCTTGAGAGGGAAGTTCATAGCTCTATAAGCCTACTGCAAAAAACAAGAAATAATGGTAATGAATTACTGAAACTTGCAACTCAAAGAGTTAGGAAGAGAGCAACAAGAAAAGCCCAGTGTAAGCAGAAGGAAGGAAATAGTAAAGATCAAAACAGAGATAACATAGAGACCAAAGAAACAATACAAAAGATCAGCAAAACCAAGAACTGATTCTTTGAAAGAATAAACAGGATTAATGATCCTTTAGCTAGGCTCACCAAGAAGCAAAGAAAAAAGATCCAAATAAAATCAGAAATGAGAGAGGTGAAATAACAACAGACCCTACTGAAATAAAAGGGATTGTTAAAAAATACTATGAACAACTCTATTCCAACAAAGTGGACAACCTGGAGGAAAATGACATGTTCTTAGAAAAATATAACCTTCCAAACTTCAATCAGGAAGAATCTAAACATCTCAATAAGCCAATAACAATGGAATAAATTGAAGCAGTCATCAAAAATCTTCCAGCAAACAAAAGCTCCAGACCAGATGGCTACAGAGGAGAATTTTGCCAAACATTAAAGGAAGAATTAAAATATATCCTTCTCAGACTATTCCAAAAAATTCAATAAGAAGGAACACTTCCAAGCTCCTTATATGAAGCCAGCATCACCCTAATACTAAAACCAGATAAAGACAACACAAGGAAAAAGAATTATAGGCCAATATCTCTCATGAACATAAATGCCAAAATCCTCAACAAAATTCTAGCAAATCGGACCCAGCAGTAGATCAGAAAGATCATACACCATGACCAAGTAGGATTTATTCCAGGAATGCAAGGATGGTACAATATCTGCAAATCAATAAACTGATACATCACATAGACAAATTGAGAGTTTAAAATAACAAAATCATATCAATTGATGCAGAAAAAGCATTTGACAAAATCCAACACTCTTTTTTTTCAACATATTTTATTGATTTTTTACAGAGAGGAAGGAAGAGAGATAGAGAGTTAGAAACATTGATGAGAGAGAGACATCAATCGCCGCCTCCTGTACGTTTCCTACTGGGGATGTGCTCACATCCAAGATACATGCCCTTGACCAGAATCAAAGTTGGGACCCTTTGGTCCACAGGCCATCACTCTCTCCATTGAGCCAAACGGGTTTCAGCTCAACACCCTTTCTTTGTAAAAACTCTCAACAAGGTTGGAATAGAACGAACATACCTCAACATAATAAAAGCTACATATAATAAACCTATAGCTAACATCATACACAATGGGCAAAACCTAATATTGTTTCCCCTAAGAAAGGGAACAAGACAGGGATGCCCACTCTCACCACTCCTGTTGGACATAGTACTGGAAGTATTAGCTATTGCAATTAGACAATAAGAAGAAATAAAAGGCATCCAAATTGGAAAAGAAGAAGTAAAGCTGTCTTTTTTTGCAGATGACATGATATTGTACAAAAAAAAAAAAACCTGAAAGACTCCATCAAAAAACTAATAGAGTTAGTAAATGAATTTTGCAATGTAGCAGGATACAAAATTAATGCCAAGAAATCTATGGCCTTCTATACACTAATAGTGAACTGACAGAAAGAGAGACTAAATTAGCAATCTCATTTACCATCACACCAAAAAACTTAAGATAGAAATAAACTTAACTAAGGAGGTAAAAGAACTATACGCAGAAAACTACAGGACACTGAAAAAAGAAATGGAGGAAGACCTAAATAGATGGAAGAATATACCATGCTCATAGATTGAGAGAATCAACATCATTAAAATGTCCATACTATGCAAAGCAGTCTATAGATTCAATGCACTCCCTATTAAAATATCAATGACATATTTCACAGACCTAGAAAGAATTCTCCAAAAAGTTATCTGGAATAAAAAAAGACCCAGAATAGCCTCAGCAATCCTGAGAAAGAAGAACAAAGTAGGTGGGATATCCATACCAGATTATAAGCTGTATTACAAAGCCACTGTTCGCAAAACAGCCTCATACTGGAACAAGAACAGACATGTAGACCAATGGAATAGAATAGAGAATCCAGATATTGACCGAAACCATGATGCTCAATTAATATTTGACAAAGGAGGGATCAACATATAATGGGGTCAAGACAATCTCTTCAATAAATGGTATTGGGGAAAATTGGACAGATGCATGAAAAAAAAATGACACTAGACCTCCAACTTACACCATACACAAAAATAAATTCAAAATGGATACAGGACTTAAACATAACATGGGAATCCATAAAAATACCAGAAGAATCCAGAGGAAACAAAATCTCAGACATATGCCGAAGGAACTTCTTCACTGATACTGGTCCTAGAGCAATGGAAGCTAAAGAGAAAATAAATGGGACTAGTACATCAAAATAACAAGCTTTTTCACAGCAAAAGAAGCCATCAACAAAACAATAGGAAAGCCCATTGTTTGGGAGAACATATTTGCGCATGTTATCACTGATAAAGTTTTAATCTCCAACATCTACAGGCAACTTATACAACTTAATAAAAGGAAGATAAATTATCCAATAAAAAAAATGGGCAATGTACCTAAATAGAATCTTTTCAAAAGAAGACAGAAGGAAGGCCAAGAGAAACATGAAAACATGCTCAAAGTCACTAATTATCCAAGAGTTGCAAATCAAAACAACAATGCCATACCATCTCACACCTATCAGAATGGCTATCATCAACAAATCAACATAGGACAAGTCTGGTGAGGATGTGGAGAAAAAGGAACCCTCATGCACTGCTGGTGGGAATGCAGAATGGTGCAGTCACTGTGGAGAACAGTATGGAATTTCCTCAAAAATCTAAAAATGGAACTCCCATTTGACCCAGTAATCCCACCCCTAGGAATATTCCTAAGAAACTAGAAACTCCAATCAGAAAGTATATATCCACCCCTATGTTCATAGCAGCACAATTTACAATAGCTAAGATTTGGAAACTGTAAGTTCCCGTCAGCAGATGAGTGGATCAGAAAACTATGGTATATCTCCACGATGGAATTCTATGCTGCTATAAAAAGAGAAGGAATTCTTACCATTTGCAGCAACCTGGATGGAACTGGAGAGCATTACGCTAAGTGAAATAAGCCAGTCAATAAAAGAAAAATACCACATGATCTCACTCATTTATGGATAATAAAGAACATTATAAACTGATGAACAAAAAGATAGATACAAAAGCAGTAAAGCATCAAACAGACTGTCAAATTACAGCTGGAAGCTTAGGGAGATGTGGGATAGATAAGAGATCAACCGAAGGACTTGTATGCATGCATATAAGCATAACCCATGGATGCAAGACACTGGGGGGTGATGGCATGTATGGGAGTGGGTTGGGGTGGGAGCAATAGGAAGATCTGTATACATGCAATACCTTAATAAAAAATGGAAAAAAGAATGGGAAGAAGAAAAATTTGTAGATGGGATGAATGATGAAATACACTGACACCTGAGAGTAAAAAATTCCATTTTCCCTGGTGTTTATAATTTCTTCTGCTATGAATGGAAAGAAACAACTCTCCCGGGGAATGTGATTGTTCTCCACACCTTTTCTTCTGGAGCACCTGGCAATCATGAGATACCCATGGAAAAAAACAAGAAGAAAGAGGGCCATAGAAAGAGCAATGACATGAAGATCCAGGTATGTGAGAAAGGACACAGGGAATCTCAGGCTCAGATGTGACTCAGAAAAGAAAGAATGAGTCAGGAAATGTGTGTGTGTGTGTGTGTGTGTGTGTGTGTGTGTGTGTGTGTGTGTAAAGGTTCTGGCCTGAACACTGGGAAATGGGGTTGCGTAATGATTCTGCAGTCAATTCTGGGTCTCATTTTCCCTTGTAAAATGAAGGAGTTGATATAATATATATGCACTATGCAATGCCATGGTATCTACCCCCACATGAGGCTACTAATCACTTGAAATATGACCAGTCCTGTTTGAGATGCGCTATAAGTGTAAAATACACAACATACTTCAAAGACTTAGTAAAAGAATATAAATTATTATATTAATATTTTCAATATTGGTTACATGTTGAAAGGATAATCCTTTTATTATATTGATTTTAACAAATATATTGCTATAAATTAAATTAAATTCACCTTTTTTCTTTTTACCCTTTTCAATGTATTAGAAATTTTAAAAAATCACATATGTGGCTCACATTATATTTCTAATGGACAGTGCTGTGCTGATTATGTAGAAGGCTCTAAGATCAGCTCTAACTCAAATGTTCAATGATATTTATGAAATCTTTTTTATTGATTTTAGAGAGAGAAAGGAGAGGAAGAGAAAGAGAGATTTGTTATTTCACTTATTCACTCATGTAGTGGTTGCTTCTTATATCTGCCCTGACTAGAGATTGAACCCACAATTTTGGTGTATTGGGATGGTACTCTAAACAATTGAGCTACCCAACCAGTGCCTTATGAAATTTTGATGTAAGCACTATAGGAAGGATGGAGAGAATAGAATGGTCCATGGCATTCTAGTTAGAAGTGAGATGTAAGAGAAAAAGAGAAGACAGAAAATGAAAGCAGGTTGAAATTTCAAATACTTGTGGCTTAAAAACACATTATTGTCTCTTTACCCATCAATTTCTGGAGTTGGACTTTTTCCCCTTGTCTAAAGTGGTGAAAATATTGTACACAGAAGAGTATATAAAGCACAGAGTTGGCATTCTAACTGATAACTGGTCTCAATGAGTCCAATATTGGCATGTAATCTTTCCCTTTCAAACAGCTTTATAAATATGAGCAAAAAGAATGTATCCTTACTCTGTTAAGATTAATTAATAGGCAGTTAAACAACACTTACCAGAATCAAAACTGAGAGCCAATGATTAAGCAACCAGTTTGCCATCCATTCTCAAGAGGTGGTTAGGAACCTCTCTAGGCAGCAGGAAAAATTCAGCAACCTGGATTCTGGAAAGGTTCTTCAGGATTGGGACCTCTTTCTAGCTCAAGTTCTGTGAGTCTTTAAGACATGAAAGATGCACACCTACCCAAAGAGCTTCCAGGAATAAATAAGTGCATTCAGTCTTCCTCCTCTGGACAGAACTATGTTATCAGCTTGGGTAGCAGACCAGACCTACCTATGAGAACTACAGGGGTTTTCCCTGTTGGGGATTTATCCCTTCAGGAAATAGTATTTTTCTTGAGTGAGACTATGCTATCCTCAACTTATCAATATAACCTCATGTGAGGCATTGCCTTAGTTAGGCTGAGCTATAAACAGATACCCTCAGGATAAACAGGTTGTGAGCATGTTAAGGAATCTATTTTAAGATGGGTTTTCAGAAGAGTTGTCAAATCTGCCAGCTGTGGTTTGGACCTCAAGCCTGGCTGGCTCGGAAATGTCAGTATCTGGAAGATAATCTGGGTTTGGTAAGAGCTTGGATGGCTGGGATGACAAGTAAAAAGAATGGCCAAATCAAATAATAGAAAATTTAGCAGTATAAATGTACACCTGGGTTCACAAAACAAAGTCAAAGTACTCAAAACGAAGGAGTTGTCTCCTACTATGATTGATCAGCTAGCATTGTGCATTCAGTTCTAGGCACTGATTTTTCTACTATAAGATGACAAAGAGATATATAAAATATTAATGTAATATCAAGAATAATTTTAAGGAATGAATATCTGTGTACTCACCACCTAAGTTAAAAAATAGAACATTGATTTCCAGTATCTTAAAACCCTCTAAGGGACCCTCCCTGATGACATCTCCCTGCTAGCTCTCTCCCCTCCCCCATCAGATGTAACCACTATCCTCAAATTGATGATAATCATTAATTTATGTGTTTTTTTATAGTTTTACTAACTAAATGCATCACTAATCAATATATTTAACTTTTCCTGTTTTTGAATTTTTCATAAATGGATCTTAGCTATTTGTATGTATATATGCTCCCATGGTTTGCTTTTTTACTCAACATTGTGTGTTTTGAGATTAACACATGTTAATACATCTAGTTTCAGTTCATTTGCACTGCTATATCATATTCTGTTATTTATTCATTCTACTATTTTTATATGATGATGAAATAATGTTGATGGAATGATGTACATGTGCTACAGTTTCTCTAAGTGATATACCCCAGAGTGGAATTTCTGGGTTCTGGGATTTGCATTGTTCAACTTTACTGTGTAATTCCAAACCCTTTTCCAAAGTACTCACATAAATATATACGTCAACGAGCCATGGATGAACATTCTACTTCCTCCACATGCTTGCCAACACTTGATACTTTCCATACTTTTTTGTTTTTACAATTCCAGTGAGTGTAAAATACTATTTTATTTTAATTTTAATTTTAATTTCCCTGGTTGCTAATGATGTTGAGCATCTTGTAATTCAGCTATTGGTGATTTTAGGTTTCTCTTTAGAAAAGCACCTATTTTGCCTTCTTTTAGAAATCCTTCACTGGATAGAGATCATTAAGATATTCTCTAATATTTTCTTCTAAAAGTTTTATATTTTTGCCTTTCACATTTATGTTTCAAGTCCACCTGGTGTCCTTTTTTTTTTACATGTATGTTGTGAGGTGGGGTCCAATTTATTATTTTTCCATATGGAAAACAAATTATTTGAGCACCAATTTTGGAAAATATACTTTCTTGCCCTAGCTGGTTTTGCTCAATGGATAGAGCATTGACCTGTGTACTAAGGGGTCCTGGGTTCAATTCTAGTCAAGGACACATGCCCACGTTGTGGGCTCAGTCCCCAGTAGGGGATGTGTAGGTGGCAGCCGATCAATGATTCTTGCTCATCATTGATGTTTCTATCTCTCTCTTCCTCTCCCTTCCTCTTTGAAATTAAAAAAAAAATGTATATTTTTTTAAAGAAAAAATACTTTCTTCACTGATCTAAAATGTCAGTTTTATTATACAACAAATGTCTATATATATATGTGGGTCTGTTCTGGAATTCTCTATTAGTTCTTTTCATGCCACAGCCTTAATTCCTATGGTTTTTATGATAATTCTTGACATCTGATAGGGAAAGTTGCCCCACCTTGTTCTTCAAGAGTACTTTGGCTATTCTTGACTTTTGTACTTTGATGAAAATTTTAGATTCAACTTCCTCTTGCACCTCCTTTGTTACATTCCTTCAACATTTTACCCTTAAGTACAAGCCTGGCTATATACTCTTACTTTACTTTGGGCATAAAAATAAATATGTAGTTAAAGAAAATAAATCACATAACAGTTTAATAGTTTTATTGAGGTATAATTTACATGCCATAAAATTTACCCATTGTAAGGATACAACTCAATGCATTTCACATTTTATATTTTAAAGAGCTGAAAAATCTCTTCAGTATCATAAAAGTCATAAAAATGACATAACATTTTCATTGGCTTCCTAATACATCTGCAACTTAGTGTCACAATTCTTGAGTGAAATTAGCACAGTGGGTGAGTGGATGGAATCTTCCTGGAAGCCATTCTTACACTAAGACAGCTAACAGTCAGTTAACTATACATGGAAATTTCAGTAAGCCACATAATGCATACTCTCCTACACCCAAACTAAATACACCACTAATACAACTTCCCTTTAACTTTAATCTAAAAATGCTGATGGCCATTGCAGCATCACTTGACATGAGAAGAAATATAACAGAGGGGAATGAGAGGTGGAAAAGTTATTTTAACCATTTGCAATGAAAATATCTTACTTTTATAACTTTTACAAAAATACTTCACCATGTCTGAGACTATACCTTAAAAAATATACTAAAGCCTGTCCATTGGAGGGTAACCAGGGTGATTTTAAACCATATTATATTAGTAAGTGTTAAAGAATTTAGGAAATTTGGCCTAAAGGTTTGTCAGGGATATGAGCTTACCTATGTTTTTGGGGGTGTGAGTAGGGAGTAGAAAGTTTAATTTATTGTTTTATGCGGACTCAAGGAGACAACTTAGTAATGGAGACACAAAGTAACCCATTTTTGTTCTTATAAAGCAGAATTTTCTAACATGGTATTCAAAAAAGTGAAGAGTTCAAAGAAGTAATGCGTTTTCTGTTACCTGACGTGTCAAGGAAAAATAAACAAGCACTTGCCAGTTATTTTATAGGAGGAATTTCAGCACCAGATGGACAGTTAATTAAATGTTTTTGAAGTCTCCTGCAACCATGAGATCCAGATTCATAAGAGAATGATTTTTAACCTAGATGGTAATTTGTGTATTACCTAAAGATTATATATTCCATATTGAATGGAGCCAGTGGTTAGGGGTCCTATTCCCAATACCAGAGTAGTAGGAAGTCAATTCATAAGCTGATTATCATAAAACCTGAGCAAAAATAGTTGGATGATCTTAATGAAATATTATTATTAAGCTGCAGCAGCAGAATAGGTTGGGTCCTTTCAAAATAAGATTATACTAGCTAATCCAACTAAAATATTTCTGGCCTGAATCTGAGGCCCCTGTGCCTTAGGCAATGCTGGACACACTAAACTTTTACCATCCATCTCTCCCTTCCCTTCCCTTCCCTTCCCTTCCCTTCCCTCTCTTTGTAAATTCTCTAAGAATTGTTTTCCTTCTTTTAGCTCTAGACCAATGGTTCCCAACCTTATTTTTGGCCATGCCCCACCTAAGCATCTCTAAAATCCTGATCCCCCACCCCCAATGACATATAATTCTTATTATTCAAAAAGTGAACTCCTGCCGAGACTGGTTTGGCTCAGAGGATAGAGCGTTGGCCTGCAGACTGAAAGGTCCCAGGTTCGATTCCAGTCGGGGGCATGTACCTGGCTTGCGGGCACATCTCCAGTGTGGAGCGTGCAGGAGGTGGCTGATCAATGTCTCTCTCTCATCGATGTTTCTGACTTTCTATCCCTCTCCCTTCCTCTCTGTGAAAAATCAATAAAATATATTTTTAAAAAAAGTGAACTCCTATTCACATGGAGGAAGCCTAAAGGCCATTAATGTGGTCTAAACAGGCTTCCAAAGAACGTGGCATCCATGAAAGAGAAAAATAAAAGAATGAAAGGACAGTTGAAGTACTGAGGAAGAAATCACTAAGAAATTGTTTAAAAATAATAATATGAAGTGATATGAAAAAATAGCAAATAAAGTTTCAAAACATACAATGAGAACTGAAATGCATAAATATGTATGTATGTGTATATATATATATATATATATATATATATATATATATATACTGTATATGAGGCCTCTAGAATCATAAGAAGTGCAAAAAATTCAATCTTAATAACTCATTCTTGAATTGACCCCCTTAAAAATCACATTACCCCCTGTGGGGCATGTGCCCCACATTGAGAACCACTGCTCTAGACATTATAATACCTCCCCTCCCTCTTTGTTTCACACAACCTGTTTTAATGTTTGCATTTCCCAGGTTTAAAGATTAAATGTAAGTTTAAGGTTGACTACTTCCTGGAGACCTCTAGGGAGTATTTTAATGTCATCAATACCTCGTCCACAGTTATACTATAAGCCATAATCTTTTGGAAAAATTTCCTGTAAACTGATGATCTGTCTATGGTAGGTGGATTTCTATAAATTGCAAACACAGAACCCTGCCCCTTGCTTTTTTTCTCTTCTCCCTGATCACTTGTCTTTGTCATCATTTGTCTCCAACTTACCTTTACAATGATAACTCTTGTACACCTTTTCCAGGAATTAATAAGTAATAATCAGTGCTAAATTACTTAACAGTTTAAACATATGCTTAGGACACCTAGAAAAAAATGCTTCTAATAATTATTTGAAGTATTTAATCACTAAAATTTCAAAAAGAAAAATGAGAAAAATAATACTTTTTTGTGTTTATTTTACTGTTTATAATTGGTTTTAATTTGTAACCATAGAGCAGTGGTTCTCAACCTTCCTAATGCCGCAACCTTTTAATACAGTTCCTCATGTTGTGGTGACCCCCAACCATAAAGTTATTTTCTTTGCTATTTCATAACTGTAATTTTTCTACTGTTAGTGAATCATAATGTAAATATCTGTGTTTCCAATGGTCATGACTCAGAGGTTGAGAACTGCTAGCAGGATGGCTTAAGACTATCGGAAAACACAGATATTTACATTATGATTCATAACAGTAGAAAAATTACAGTTATGAAGTAACAATGAAAATAACTTTATGGTTGGGGATCACCACAACATAAGGAAATGTATTAAAGGGTCGCGGCATTAGGAAGGTTGAGAACCACTGCCATAGAGAATGGTGCTGGTAGAACATCCTTCTCCTTTTAGAACTTAGAGCCCTTAAAGATATTAATCTTGCTTTGAACAGTATCCAAAAATGAAATATTCCATAATGATAAGATGGATTAATGCATGTGGAATAATTTAAAATCAGGTTTTTTTCACTATCTTCGATCATAATCAGACTTCAAAAAGTAGCCATTCTTAAAGAAAATGGTTTGATGGAACTGGACTTAATTCCCAGCTCCCCACTCATTACCAATGCTGCCTTGGAAAAGTCTACCTTTTCCAGGCCTCAGTTTCTTCATCTGTAATTTAGTGAGCTGAATGTGCTCATGGAGAAAATGTCCAAGTATCAACCTCTACTGACAGGCAGACTGTGGGTATTAACAGGGAAAAGGCAGTCAGGCAAAATTGTGTAGTGGTTAGAAACACAGAATCCAGGGCCAGTTTACCTGGGTTTGAAGACTGTCTCATTTCATTTACTCATAAAATTAAATTTTATAAAAATTAAATGAGACACTACATAAAGCAATTAGAACAATGCACTCTATGGCTGCTTGCTGCTATGATGATAATGATCTCTAAGAAAATATAAACTGAGGGCCTGAACACAATTAATACTTGCTTTTACCACTGAAAAGGGGAACAGAAATTATAGGGTAAAGGCCATTCATTATATGAACTTCATAAGATTGTGAAACCTTTGCCACTCCTTTATCTGTTAGCTTTATCCCCTGTTTGTCCAAAGTAGTCAGCAGATAAACTTAAATGAACCCAGGTGAGAACCAATATGGCGGCATAAGGTATACACCTATATGTGCTGCCTCTCACAACCACACCAAAACTACAACTAAAAGACAAAACAACTACCCCAAAAAAACCATGGGAAAACTGGTGGAGGGGACGTTCTACAACTAGAAGGAAAGAAAAAGAATGTATTGAGACCTGGTAGGACGTGCAGAGGCTCAGAAAGGCAGAGGTACGGAGATGTGCGAATTCAGCTGGTGTGCACTGCTTTTTTCAATTGGGAGAGAGTTACAAGTTCTTGACTCTCTGAACTCCAGTTTCCAGTGAGATTCTGGGAACCCAGACTCATACAGAGAGAAACTGGACTGTCTGACATCTGGTCAGAAAGCAAAGGTGGCTTTCTCCCAGAGGTGCACACAGGAATCATTGCTCACTGTGCTGAGGTGCAGGACACCAGACACGAAACAGAACAAGGAAACCACGAAGACACAGAGAGGGCTGACTGGCAGCCATGGCTGTTTGCCATGCCTTAGTGTTTTCCTGAGATCCCACCCTGCCCAATTTACCAACCCCCTGAGCTGTGTGCAGTGGCCTTTGCATATGAATGGCCTGCCCTCTCGCAGCATAACCTAACAAATTGCAACTGGGTCAAACAACTCCAAAACCTACAAACTCCAAACAAAGAGAAGAAATCTGCAGATTTCCCTGTAGCTCCTGCTGGGTAGCCTTAGACAGTAGCTGACTTGCACCTCCTTGGAGATCCAGGAACCAGTGTATCTAGAGGTCAGTGTAAAATGACACCAGATTTCAACTTCTCACATACATAAGTGACACACTCAAAAGGCAGACTCAGTGAGCACCAAAGCTCCACTGAAGAAAGTCCTTCCCCTTAGGGGTATCTCCAGCATAGCAGTTCTTCCATTACAGACACAGCTAATCCTCACAGTCAATTGGCCTGGAGGTCAATTCCTCCTAGTGTACCAATAGCAATCAAGGCTTAACTAAACAAGACTGTGTACCCAGCCCACAAAGGGGTGAACAAAGACTGTACACCTCAGGTGATTGGAGAGGCAGAGCTACTGGGCCCTAAAGTATAACTAACACACAAAACCACTCCATCAACCCAGGGAAGCAGCCAAAATGCGGAGACCAAGAAATATGTCACGAATAAAAGAAATGGAGGAAAGCAAACAAATGGACATTGAATTAAAATCCACATTTATAAGGTTACTCAAGAATCTTCTACAAACCACTGAGAAACTTAGTGAGACCTCTGAGAAACTTAGTGAGACCTTCAAGGATCTTAATGAGAATGCCAAAAAAATGGAAAAGGACCAATAAGAAATTAAGCATACATTGTCTGAAATAAAGAATAATATACAGAAATCCAACAGCAGACAAGAGGAACCCAAGAATCAAAGCAAAGATTTGAAATATGAAGAAGCAAAAAAACCCAACCAGAAAAACAAAAACAAAAAAGAGTCCAAAAATGTGAAGATAGTATAAGGAGCCTCTGGGACAACTTCAAGTGTACCAATATCAGAATTATGGGAGTGCCAGAAGAAGAGAGAGAGCAAGATACTGAAAACCTATTTGAAAAAATAATGACTGAAAACTTTCCCTACCTTTCATACAAAGAGTTGGATAATTAAGGCACTAATCTCTGTACCAGGAAGTTAATCTAAAAATCAAATGAATAAAAAATCTGATGAACAGAATAAACTGGTGAATATAATAGAATCAGGGGCATAGAAAGGGAATGGACTCACAATTCTCAGGCGGGGGGAGGGGTGTGAGGGTTGCAGGAAGAGATTGAACAAAAATCTTATACCTATAGATGAGGTCAGTGGTGGAGGGTAAGGGCATGGGGTGGAGGGTGGGGAATCAGGTGGAGGGGAGCTATGGGGGGAGAAAGGGGGGACATCTGTAATAAACTGAACAATAAAGATTTATTTTTTAAAAAAACTTTAAAAAAGAATTCTGAGCAATGAGGAGGAAATACAGTGGTTACTTACTTTAGTGGTTTAGTGCCTTAATTATCCAACTCTTTGTATGAAAACTCTAGTAAAACAACTTGCTTAAGAGATAAAAACGACTCCTGTATGTGTTTCCATATAAAGGAAAATGTAAAATTAAAAATTCATAAAAAAGAAAAAAATTAAATGAACCCATATGCTGAACTTAAATGGCAGCAGGAAGCAGGGAGGTGGAGAAACAGTGTCTCATTCTGCAACTAGGCTTAGGAAGACAGCTACCAGATGGAAAGAAAACCAGCTGTGTTCCTGGGCTACCAGGAAGAAGGAACATGAGACATAGACCAAGGCCTGGAAAGGGGCCTGAGGACTTAATGATGACAAAGTTCATGTGGTTCCCTGCCCTTCCTACTTCCCTCACAGGGCTTTGGTGTGCATCAAATGAGCTTATAACAGTGCTTTTGAAGTGGATAAGTGTTAAAGAGATGTCACTGGTATAGCAGTGAGTACTGCCATTTTAAGAGGGTTAACTTGAAATAGGCAGATAGGGCAGGAGTCCAGTGGAAAATGAAGACAGGTAGAACATAGAGAGGGTCAGATGTGGCAGTTTGAGCCAGCCTAACCACAGCAACCAAACAAGCAGAAATAATAAAATGTTTTTGGACTCAAAGTGGAAGGCAGGGGAAAATAAGGGAGGGCCTGCAGCAACAGAAAGTTCAGCATAGGAACAGAGAAAGAACACACAGAAACAGGGAGAGTTCAGGTCCGTTTCGGGGCAAGAACAATCCAAGGAATCAATCAGGTGACAACATGTATAGATAGATATGGAGACAGGCTTGTAGCAAATATATACCCCTGGACTACAAGGCTTTGTGGGGGCAGCCTATTATTGGGCTCCCCCACTCCATGAGGAAGTCTGAATCTGCTTGTAATAAATTTCCTACACTTTTGCTTAAATCTTCCGGTCCACAGAGCTCATTTTTCGGTATCTCGAGACAGGACCCCAGGAAAAAAAAACCTTCAGCTCACCATTCAGTTATCAATTTTACAAATGTTACATTGAAAAACTACACAATGTTAGGGTTGCCAAAGCAGGTAAGCACATGGCCAAAAGATGTAAAGAATTATAAATTTATTAGGTCATTTGAAAACTAGATGGGCTGACCTACAAAATGGCTCCAGCCTCGAGGGACAAGGGAATCAGAAGTTTTAAAGGACTCTAGGCAGGCTTTTTCAGCAGGGAATTCTCTGGGTGGGTCCAGATCTGGAGCGGAAAGTCACTGGTCTTAGCAAATGGAATGTGGTCTAAGCAAAAGGGAACGTTGGTTGCAAAATGATCTAAAGGTCAGTCAGTTTCCCAGGTGAGGGGATAGTGATTCGATTATTTGATCAGACCTAACACACTCAAAATGTGTATTGTTAAAAGTTAAATTGAGGCATATTAAACATATAGTTTATTTGAGCAAAAATCTATTTGAATTGAGAGCACCAAACGAAAAGTGGCTAGGGGCACTCCAGGGACACTAGCTAGGGGAATTACTTATATAGAGAAGGTACAGCAGCAAAAACAAGAAATTATTTAACGGATATAGCTTCAAGCCTAATTGGCTGTTTGTGATTGGGTATCCTTAGGCTTCTGTTTTTTTTCTAACCTTGAGGCGTTAACAGACATAGGTTTCAATTTGTTTACATGGGCCACCAATGCTTTAGAGCCACCTCAATCTAATGGCCTTCTTGTTTAATTAATTTAACTGTATGTAAGACTTGTTTAACTCACTAAATTCAGGTCAATGTTTGACTATTTCAAGTTTTGTTTCTTCTTTATGACTGATTAAGCAAGTTCAGACTCTTCCAGGAAGCCTTCTCTCAACACCTCAACAATCACACCACACCCTCTTCTAATTTTCATAGCAGTATTTCCTCTTACCTTCTTATCTCTCCTGCAGTCTGTGAAACCTTCCATTTTTATTTAACCTTTCTGACTAAGTCCTCTTTTGCCCAGGTGGCTTCCTAAGGCAGAGCATGAAGCTTTCTAATGCATAATAGATGCTCAATAAACATTTCTCAACTATTGGCAGGGTAGGCAGTATAATGGCCCCCAAAGATATTCATATTCTAATTCCTGGAACCTGTGAATATGTCACCTTACATGGCAAAGGAGAATTAAGGTTTCAGATGGAATTAAGTTTGCTATTCAGCTGACCTCAAAATAGGGAGTTTATTCTGGATTATGCACATGGGCTCAGTGTAAACACAAGGGTCCTTAAAAGTGGAAGAAGGAGGCAGAAGAGGTCATAGTGGTGTGATGCGAGACCTTAACCCTCTGTTTCTGGCTTTGAAGATGGAGGAATGGGACCATAAACAGCCTCTAGAACAGTGGTTAAGGTCTCACCGATGATTCTTAGGCGACCCTGCTAGCGGTTCTCAACCTGTGGGTGGTAACTCTGAACAATAAATATAAAAATTTAAAGAAGCATAATATACTAATGATATGCTAAGGCTGCTCAACCACTCGCTATGACATGCACTAACTACCGCAGGCAGACAGAGGACCAATCAACCAGTCGCTATGTTGTGCACTGACCACCAGGGGGTAGATGCTCTGACCAGTAGGAAATATTCCATTAGTTCAATTCCTGGTCAGGACACATGCCCAGGTTGTGGGTTAGATCCCCAGTAGGGGGTATGTAGGAAGCAGCATATGGACCCCAACAGCAAGCTAACCTTCTGCCAGCCTGGTTGCCCCTCACTCCACCCCCCCCACTTCCGGCCTGTTCGCCCATGTAGCCTGCTGGTTAGTCATTTGGTTGCAGGTTGAGAACCGCTTCTGTAGAGCCTAAGACCATTGGAAAACACAGATATTTACATTATGATTCATTAACAATAGCAAAATTACAGTTATGCAGTAGCAACGAAAATAATTTTATGGTTGGGGGTCACCACAACATGAAGAACTGTATTAAAGGGTCGTGGCATTAGAAAAGTTGAGAACTATTGCTCTAGAAGCTGGAAAAGGCAAGAAAATGGGTTCTTCCCTAGAACCTACAGAAAGGAATGCAGCCCTGCCAAAACCTTAATGTTAGCATAGTAAGACCCATTGCTAATTTCTCACACCCAAAGCTGTAGGATAATAGCTTTGTGTTGTCTCTAGCGTCCAAGTTTGTAGTAATTTGTTACAGCAGCCATAGGAAACTAATACAGACAGCAAAAATGACTTTCTGTGACTATTCCCTGCCTCTGAACTTCCTACTCTGCCTGGGAATGAAGGTAAAGCCTCAAGTTTTTAGAGCTCAAGATTGACACAATATAATCCCTATCATTAACATAACATGTGCTGTGGGATAAATGAGTTAGAATGATTTTGATTGCGAGTATAGGAGAATATAAATAATTCATTTTTTAAAAGAAGGAAATGCAACTGTTTTTTTAAAAATCTTTTTCTTTTGTGTTATTAGAAACATTCAGCTCATTCTAGGAGTAAGGGAATTCTCCCAGAATAGGATGCAAATACACTGAGTCGCCAGATTATTATGATCTCTGAACGCATAATAATCTGGCCACTCAGTATATATATTAGAAGCCCAGTGCATGAATTTGTGCATGGATGGGGTCTGACCAGCCTGGCCAGGGGGGAGGGGACATGGGCAGGTGGCTGGGCTGCCTGCTGGTCGAATTCCTGGTGAAGGGGACAATTTGCATATTAGCCTTTTATTGCATAGGCTATACACTGAGTGGCCAGATTTTTATGCGTTCAGAGATCATGATAATCTGGCCACTCAGTGTAGTTCTCCTTCCTTCCAGAGAGTACAAGATGAGATTATCTAAAATTTGAAGACTGAGACTTTCTTGCTGTCAAAAAAAATGTTTTGATTATTAAGGGTTTGGACTCTGGTTTAAGACTCTTTACCATGGGTCATCAAAGTTGGTAAAGAAAATAGAACTGGATTTTGGATAGAGATGTGGTATCCTGAAATCCAGGGAGAATTTCTAGAGGGGGAAACAAAGAAGAGAATTGCTGAATGGGTTAAAGAAGGTGGCCCAGGTGCTCCGGTGCTCCAACCTAGAATGCTATCCCCACACCTATAGCCAGGCCAGTGAACTGAGAGAAAAGCCATATGCACACTGGTCCTCCATTCTATACGTGGGCAAGAATACACATAAAATTAACCATTTAACCATTTAGAAGGGAACAACACAGAGGCACTTACAATAGCCAGTATCTAATCAAAGAATATTTTTATCACCATGAAAGGAAACCTCATACCATTAAACAGTTACTATCATTCCCGCCTTCCTCGAGCCCCTAGCAATTGCTTCCTGCTATTTGGTATCTTCTGTCTACAGATTTGACTGGTGTGGCACAGTTGCTTGAGCATTATCCCATGCACCGAGAGGTCACCAGTTCAATTCCTGGTCAGGGCATATGACCAGGTTGTGGGTTAGTTCCCCAGTAGGGGGTATGTAGGAAGCAGCATATGGATGTTTCTCTCTCTCTCTCTCTTTCTTCCGCTCACTCTAAAATCAATAAAAACATATTTTTTAAAAGTAAAATATCTTTTAAAAAGACAGATAAATTTGAAGGTGAAGTATAAACAGCAAGATCTGTAAACTGGGGTATCTGACAAGAAGGGATACTTAGAATGGGGTACTGAAGCAAGGGGCTTTGGGAAACAGGCTGCATTGGGCATTTGGAGGTTGACTGAAGCCAAAGTGCATCCTTAATAGGGAAAGCTTGAAAACCCACTTGGTTTATGCCAGTGGTTAGCAAACTTCAGCTATGTGGCTCGCGAGCCGCGGATTGCCGCTCTGTTGACTAATGAGTTTGCCGACCACTGGTTTATGCTATAATTCCCTCTCCAGATGTACTGAATTAGAATTTTCATTTTAACAGGATGACCAGGTGATTCACATGCACATTAAATTTGAGAAGCACTGTTCTAAGGGGTCTGCAACCCATAAGGACTCAAAACCTACTGACTTAAGAATGTTTGGAAAAAGAACAAATGGAAGAAGTTGGGAATGGATTCGCAAAAATGGTTTAATTAAATTCATTCTTCCCTTTATTTAACAAAAATTTATCTCTCAAAAAATAGTTTCGCCGAGACCAGTTTGGCTCAGTGGATAGAGCATCGGCCTGTGGACTGAAAGGTCCCCGGTTCGATTCCGGTCAGGGGCATGTACCTTGCTTGCAGGCACATCTCCACAGTGGGGCGTGCAGGAGGCGGCTGATCGATGTCTCTCTCACATCGATGTTTCTGACTTTCTATCCCTCTCCCTTCCTCTCTGTAAAAAAATCAATTAAAAATATTAAAAAAAATAGTTTCAAAACTAAACTTTCCTTCCCCCCTTGCTTGAATCTTCTCAGTTCACAAACCACAAACAATCCCTTCTTTTCTATTAAAGGAAAAGTCTAAGTTTAGGTGAATACACATTAAAAGTTCTATTTAGAGTTCTCTTTTCATGGTTAAGGAAATATGAAAACAAACAATAACCAAAAAACCCCAAAAGACCGTTTAGATATCTCATTTTTGCACCTGTTCTATAGCTGCATGTTGGGAGGCAGGTGGAAAGTCAATAAGCTCACCTCTCTACTTTTAAGCAGGTTAGAACTCAAAGTGGACACTTATTAAAACAAACAAACAAAAAAAAACATCTTGAAGAACAAAGTATAGTCATTGCTCTGACTCTAGGTTTTTATATTAGTCCAGCCACACACATTAATGTGTGCCTACTGTACCTAAAAAGAACCAGCCAGGCTGGAGAGAGAGCAGGTGGTAGACAATCTTTGAGAAAACATTAAAATGTACCTCTGTCTTGGAACTGACCTCTCTTCACTCTGATATCTGGTTGTTTACTATCGTTGGGTGGTTTCCTGGTAGTACAAGCTGAGGGAAAACAGGTAACTCTGTGGGAGAGAAGCAATATTATTTTATTGCTTTATAATTGGTCTCTGAAAGAGGATTAGTTCATTTCAAAGGAGGAAAATTAATATCTTGAGTTAATGATAACTTCCATTTTCTCAGGGAAAATTTGATTCTACTAGGTTTTCCAGAGACTAAATTAGAGAATCAACAAAGTGAACATTTGATGATTTAATGCTCATTTAACTAACATTTATTAAATATCAGAGACCTGGTGCACAAAATTAGTGCAATCGGGGGTTTGGAGGTGGGGGTGGTCCCTCAGCAGTTTGGGAGCCCTCAGAGGATGTCAGAGAGCTGACAGTCAGACATCCTTAGTGCTGCTGCTGCCACTGCAACTGCGTTCATCAGCTGTGAGCCTGACTTCTGGCTGAGCAGCACTCTCCCCCCCTGTGGGATTGAACCGAAAACAGCTCTCTGACATCTTCCAAGGGGTCCCAGATTGTGAGAGGGCACAGGCCAGGCCGAGGGACCACACTGGTGTAAAATTGGGGCCAGGGAGAGACACAGGAGGTTGACTAGCGGGGAGGGACCACAGGAGAGACTGTGGGAGGGTTCCAGAGTGTGTCTGGCCCATCTCCCTCAGTCCCAGTAGGCCAGACCCCAAAAGCAAGCTAACCTACTGGTCAGAGCATCTGCCCCCTGGTGGTCAGTGCACAACATAGCGACTGGTTGATTGATTGACTGTCTGCCCCCTGGTGATTAGTGCATGTCATAGCGAGTGGTTGAGCGGCCTTAGCATATCATTAGCATATTATGCTTCTTTAATTTTTATATTTATTGTTCAGAGTAGAGGCCTGGTGCACAAAATTCCTGCACAGGGGGAGGGGGTCTCCTCAGCCCAGCCTGCACCCTCTCCAATCCAGGACCCCTTGGGGGATGTCTGACTGCCAGTTTTGGGTCAAAGCTGGCAGTCAGACATCCTTCTCACAATCTGGGACCACTGGCTCCTAACTGCTCACTGCCTGCCTGCCTGATCACCCCTTAATGCCCCCCTGCCAGCCTGATAACCCCTAACCACCTCTGCCTGCCAGCCTGATCACCCCTAACTTCCCCTCCCGCCAGCCTGGTCATCCATTACTATCCCCCCTGCCAGCCTGGTCACCCCCAATTGCCTCCCCTCACCGGCCTGGTTGTCCCCAACTGCCCCCTACCACACCTGCCTGGTTGCTCCACACTGCCCCCTTCTGCCAGCCTGGTTGCCCCTCACTGCCCTCCCCTCCCCCCACGGGCCTGTTCACCCACACAGCCTGCTGGTCAGTCATTTAGTTATCCCTTGATAAACCCCCTGCCGGCCTGGTCACCCCACGCAGCCTGCTGGTCAGTTATTTGGTTGTCCTTCGCTAACCCCCCTCCCAGCCTTGTCTCCTCATGCAACCTGTTGTTTGGTTGTTACTGTGAGGGCATTGTGACCAATTTGCGTATTACCCTTTTATTAGTATAGATTATTACAGATATTCCTCTTCCCCTCCACCTCCCATAGCTCCTCTACACCTAGTTCTCTCCCCACTCCAGGCCTTCACCCCACCCCCCACTGACCTTGTCCATAGGTGTAAGCTCTTTGTTCAATCTCTTCCTGCACCCCCCCACAACCTCTTCCTCACAAGAATTGTCAGTCTGCTCCCTTTCCATGCCTGTGATAATATTACATTCACCAGTTTGCCCTGTTCATCAGATTTTCTATTCATTTGATTTTTAAATTCACTTGTTGATTGATATGTATTTGTTGTCACTTTGTTGTTCATAATTTTTTATCTTTACCTTTTTCTTCTTCTTCCTCTTCTTAAAGAATACCCTTCAGCATTTCATATAATCCTGGTTTGGTGATGATGAACTCCTTTAGCTTTTTCTTGTCTGTGAAGCTCTTTATCTGACCTTCAATTCTAAATAATAGCTTTTCTGGGTAGAATAATCTTGGTTCTTGCTATTCATCACTTTGAATATTTCTTGCCACTACCTTCTGACCTGCACAGTTTCTGTTAAGAAGTCAGCTGACAGTTGTATGGGTGCTCCCTTGTAGGTAACTAACTGTTTTTTCTTTTGCTGCTTTTAAGATTCTCTCTTTGTCTTTTGCCTTTGACATTTTAATTATGATATGTCTTGGTGTGGTCCTCTTTGGATTCCTTTTTGGGGGGGTTCTCTGTACTTCCTGGACTTGTAAGTCTATTTCTTTCACCAGGTAGGGGAAGTTTTCTGTCTTATTTCTTCAAATAGGTTTTCAATATCTCGCTCTCTCTCTTCTTCTGGCACCCCCATAATTCTGATGTTGGTACACTTGAAGTTGTCCCAGAGGCTCCTTACACTATCTTCATATTTTTGGATTCTTTTTGCTTTTCCAGTTGGGTGTTTTTTGCTTTTTTGCATTTCAAATCTTTGTCTTGATTCTTGGGATCCTCTAGTCTGCTGTTGAATCTCTGTACATTATTCTTTATTTTAGTCAGTGTATGTTTAATTTCTGATTGGTCCTTTTTCATCTCCTGGAGGGTCTCACTAAATTCCTCGGAAGTTTCTAGAATATTCTTGAGTAACATTATAACTGTGGTTTTGAACTCTATATCCAATATTTTGCGTTCATCCATTTCTTTCATTTTTGCCTTGTTTCTTTGTCTCCACAATTTGGCTGCTTCCCTGTGTTTGTTTCTATGCACAGAGTAGCTTCTAAGTCTCCTTGAGTTGATAGAGTGGCCTTATGTAGTAGGTGTCCTAGAGAGCTCAGTTGCTCAGCCTCCCCAGTCACCTGAGGTGGACACTCTTGCTGCACTGCTTTGTGGGCTGTGTGAATAGTCTTGTTGCAGTTAAACCTTGATTGTTGTTGGTATCACTGGGAGGAATTGACCTCCAGGCCAATTGACTGTGAGGACCAGCTATGTCTACACTGGAAGACCTGTTGTGCAGGAGACACTCTTGTGGCGCAGGACTTGCTTTAGTAGGGCTTACTGAGTCTGCCCCTTGATTGTTTCTCTTATGGTTGTGAGGAGTTGTAATCTGGTATGGTCTCACATTGACCACTGGGTACACAGACTCTTGAATCTCCAAGGAGGTGCAAAGTCAGCCACTGTCTGGGGCTGTTCAGCAGGAGCTACAGAGAGATCTGCATATTCCTCCTCTTTGTATGGAGTTTGGAGATGTCCAGACGAGGCCCAGCTGTGAAGCAAGACAGGCTGCTGCTGCTGGGCCTTGGGCCTTCTTTTGGAAGCTCTGGGGCTCTCTGACCCAGCTGGTGCCCCTTAGACAGGTTTTAGGTAGAGAAAGGACAGGCCATTCATATGCAAAAGCTGGTGCACACAGCTTGGGTAGGGTTGTAAATTGGGTGGGGTGGGGTTTCTGGAAATCACCAGGGCAGAGCAAACAGCAATGACTGCCAGTCAGTCCTGTACCCGAGAGATCTCCTGGTCTCTGCATCCCATGCCCCTGTGCAGGAACAATGATCGCTGAGAGGAAACTGCCCTTGCATTCCTGTCCCGATGCCAGACAGTCTAGTTTCTTCCCATATGTGTCTGAGTCCCCCAGAGTCTCACCTGGAACTGGAGTTCAGAGCAAGGGGGAGCTTTTATCTTCCTCCTGATTAAAAGAGAAGCACATCCAGGTGCCAGCAGTTTCCATGCCTCCACACCTCCTAGCAATCTCAATGCACTTTATTCACCTCTCTAGTTGTGGAACTTCCAGTTAGCCAGCTTTCCTGCAGTTCTGGATGATAGTTGTTCTACCTTTTAGTTCTAATTTTGATGTGGTTGTGAGGGGCAGCAAGTATAGATGTTTACCTATGCCACCATCTTGGTTCTTTAGCATATTACACTTTTATTGATTGAACAGCTGACTGGTCAACTGCACACTTAGCATATTAGGCTTTTATTATATAGGATATTGTAGTGGCTGACTTTGCACCTCCTTGGAGATCCAAGAATCCATGTACCCAGTGGTCAATGTGAGACCATACCAGATTACAATTCCTCATAAGGCACTGTGTTAGGAGATGATGGTATAGCAATAAATAAAATGGACAAGTTCCCTGTCCTCATAGAACTTATATTCTGGTGAGAAGGGCTAATAAAAACAGGTTAAAAAGAAATCTATTTCAGATAGTGATGAGAGCTATAGAGAAAATTGAAACAGGTAATGGAACAGAAAATGATGTATATGTGGTGGAGGGACTATTTTAGATAGAGGAATCAGGGAAGATATCTTTGAGAAGGTGACATATGAGATGACATTTATATGCTGGGAAGAAAACAGTCATGCTTCTTTGAGGTATTAGATGGAAGGACTAGTATAAAGGACATGAGGTGGAAATTAGCTCAGTGTTCTAGAGAAACGCAAAACGTCCAGTGTTATGTGGTAAATTGTGTCTCCTCAAAAATTCATACATAGAAGGCTGTCAAACTATAATCATTGATGCCAGTTCAATGCCAATAAGAATCCCCAATTTGGGATGCAATGACGAAGTAATCTTTATTCAGTGCAAAACAGTTCAATTGTGATATAGCACAGCTGTGAAAACAGCTCAACTGTGAGCGAGCTCTGGTGCCAGATTGTCCAGAGGCCAGGCCCCTCTCTGGCTAGACAGCTCTGCTCTGCTCCATGCCAATATACTTTGTGCTGCATTGGTCTGCTTCACTCTGTTCCAGGGAGACACCTTGGATATTTGAGCTCAGTTGGGGAAATGAAGTCTCCAGTCTTTGTTGGAAAGAGAACATGCACTTCCAGAGCCAGAGGGGAGCTGGCTTATATAGACAGAAGTTCCTGCCCCTGGTCCTTGATTGGTTCATCGTCATGCAAATGAGAACTTCAAATACTTGCAGTTTGATTGGTCCAAAAGGCACTGTCCAGATTGGTCAGAAATGAGCTGCTCTGATCCACCAGTGATTATGTGATGGAGATATAGCTGCACAGCTCTGATTGGATGAGGAAATAGGATTCCAGAAATTCATTTATAAAGGCTGGGTCAGATAGCAGAATCACAGTGCAGACAGGCATTTTAGTGCAGAGTGTAGGCTTTTCCCTGGAGTGCAGTTGTGTGAGAGGCCCCAGTGTAGAAATGGTTGTTAGACTCTGCTTTTTTTTTTTAATTTGAGCCTCGTTAACCACAGGAGCCCTTCGTAGTAGATATATTCTTTCTCAGAATCCATAAGGCATAACCCCCAGTACCTCAGAATATGACCTTATTTGTATGTAATTGGTTAAGTAAAGTCAGATTGGAGTAGGGTGAACTTCTAATACAATATGACCAATGTATTTTTACACATGGGGAGAACAGCCATGTAAAGATTAAGACAGAGATCAGGGCAATGCTTCTTTCTGTAAGCCAAGGAACACCCCAAATTGCCAGAAAACCCCAGAAATTAGGGAACAGGCATGAAATATATTCTTCATAGTTCTCAGAAGGAACAAATCCTGCCAGCATCTTGATTTCCACTTCTAGTCTCCAGAAGCATAAGACAACAAATTTCTATTGTTTAAGCCATTTTGTGTTTGGTACTTGGTTACAATACCTCTAGCAAACAAATACAGACAATATTGCTGGAGAGAAGTGAGAGTAAGTACTAAGAAATAAGTTCATGGCAGAATCCAAGATGGCGGCATAGGTAAACACCTACACTGCTGCCTCTCACAACAGTTTCAAAACTACAACTAAAAGACAGAACAGACATCATTCAGAACCACAGCAAAGCTGGCTGAGTGGAAATTCTACAACTAGAGGGAAAGAGAGGGGCTCACGGAGACCCAGAGGAACTGCAAAAAGCTGAGGTATGGAGACGCTCGTGTGGAAAGAGCGGGTGCCCGAGTACCTGGCTGGTTTTCTCTGGCAGGAAGGAAACAGAGACTCTCAAAGGCATTGAACCCCTTCTGCTGTGATAATAAACCCCAGATCCAGCCGAAACTCATACGGGAGGAGTTTGGACTGTGAAAAGGGAAAGGTGCACGGAAATTTAGGGGAGTCGCAAAAGGTGGCGCGCACGGCACTGCGCAGAGGACAGACTGCTGATTGTGCTACTGGCTTTCGTGAAAGGGCGGGAGACAGACCCTCCCAACTGTGCCACTTCTGACTCCACTAAGACCCTGTTTCCGGTGAAACCCTGGGGACCTAGACTCCTGTGGTCCTGAGGTGCAGGGGAGCCGGAAAGGCAGCAGTCTAGAGGCACTGTGCACATGCACAAGGACCGATACAGTAATTACCCAGTCACATGAGACTTAGGAGCCATGAAGGGCGGGGCCGACTGGAAGGCAAGGCGGTCCCTTAAGCCCTGAGACTCCACCCATCCCAAGCTCAACAGAGACGCTTCTGCGGTTTTGCAAGTCTGCTATCATAAGGCTGAATCCAACACAGAAGTTCTCCAGGCATAGTCAAAATGCCGAGACAAGGGAAGAGATCACAAACAAAAGAAATGGAGGAAAACAAACGACTGCATATAGAGTTCAAAACCATGCTTATAAGGTTTTACAAGTATATCCTAGAAAAGTTGGATAAAGTTAGCAAGAGCCAAGAGGAGATGAAAAAGGACCAACTAGGGATGCAAAAGATCCAACTAGAGATGGAAAAGGTCCAACTAGAGATGAAAAAGGACCAACTAGAAATTAAACATACACTGACTGAAATAAAAAATA
>JAAGEH010000037.1:1529612-1540893 GCA_011751065.1 Lasiurus cinereus | reverse complement strand
CGAGGAGGAGGAGCAAGGGAGAAAGAAAAAAAAAGTAAGAGACATGAAAGAGAATAAGAAGGAAAATGGAAACAAATTATATATATGAGGAGAACATTCCAATAGAGCAGCCACTAATCCCATCAAATGCCAGCAACAAGTACCTAGAGAATAATACAAATTACAAATAACAACTAATATCAAGGGAGGTGAGGTAAAACAGAGGTAAACAAACAAACAAACAAACAAAACAAAAAGCAAAATAAAAGAAGTAAAATAAGCAAAAACAATTTCACAAAAAAGTATAAAAATTTGATATAATCCATGTTCAAGCCAACAACAAAAGGGACAGAGAGAAAAACAATTTTTTGGATAGTGAAAAGAGAGAAGAGAGAGTTATGTATGGACTTGGAGTAGGGGATTAGAAATTGGATATATAAGTGGTGTGAAGTTTTAACCAGGTATAAAGAAAGAATAGGGAAAATCTACATTTGAAAAAGGGTAAGAAAAACAAGACAACAAAATGGTAAAAGTTAGGAAGAGAGTGTTGGCATAAAGGTAGAGTTGAGATAGAGTAAAATGATGCTAAAGGAAAGCTGAAAATAGAATTTAGAACTCTAATCCCAAAGTAAGATAAAGAGAATATAAAATGTCACTTCTTTTTTCAAAAAGGTAAAATAGTAGTAGTAAAAATACTGGTTGAAAATAAAAAATGTAATAATTAAAAAGGTAAAATCAATTTGAGGATAAAGGAAAAAATTAGTTTTTTAATTAAAAGATGAAAAAGAAACTTAAAAATAAAAACAATAGAATTGGCAGTAATGGAGCTCATTCACTTCATCTATTGTTCTGTTTGGCACACCTGTTATCCAGTTAGGATGATATTGCTGTTCTCTTCATTCTACTTCTACTCAGTGGAGAGTCAATTTGTGAGTCAGCCCCTGGGTGGCAGTGTTTCAGAATTGACCTCTGAGACTATAGTTCCTCTCTAGTCTGTGAGACTCCCTGCTTTCTCTGTGGTATTCAATACCAGATTGTGGGAGTGGGTTTCCCCAGAGCTGATTCTCTGATGGTTATTCTGCACTCTGATCCCCAGGTTCCAGAAAAACAACTTTCCCCTGCAGTCTCTTAGGATGTCCCCAATTGGGTGATCCTATGTATTGGGCTTAGCAATCAGAGCCAGGGTCTGAAGAGGAAAGAGTGCAGTCTGTGCTCTCCCCCTTGCCCGTTCCTGTTCAAGCAGCTGTGACACCTTAATTACTCCCAGGCTGTCCTCTGCCTCAGATCAAAATGGGTTGCTTTCTAGAGCTCCCCTCTGTTAACAGCTCTGCAGACCCCCTTCCACATTCAGGGATCACGCCCTGCCCCACATCCACAGATTTCTCTAGGTACAGCTTTCCCCCAGTCCAGTTCCCATAGTGTGCATGTCTCTCTGTTCTGTGGGACGGAGACCTCATCTTATCCCAGGCGAAATATGACCTTTCCATGTGGTGTGTAGAGCTCCTCTGAATCTGAGTATTTGCGCCGATTGGGGAGTGGTGTTCTGGGTCCCCAGCTTTTCGGTGGGTTCTGCAGCTGTAGTTTTTCAATGTTCCATAAACATCTACTTTCATCTGAAAGATGGCATGGTCTCCGTGTTTGCACTATTAGCTCCAGGGAAATAAACCCTGTGGCAGTGGGGCTTCCTGGTTATGGGAGCCCCGTCCAGTAGTCCCCCACCTTCGCCTAGAGGATAACTGTCCCTTAACTTGCCAAAAAACACTCCCAGTGTGACCCTAAGTGTTCTCTCTGTCTGCTTCAGTGACAAGGCTCCAGATATGTCCGTCTATTCTGCAGCCATTTTTTTTCTCCCCCGCAGTGTGGTATATGATGCCAGGTGTGAATCATTGCCTCCTCCTTGATGTTTGTGCACAGCCTAGCACAGCTACTTGAATTTAGTAACAGTGAAGATTCATATTCCAGTTCCAATGCTTTCTGAGATGTACCTGATGATGCTGATGTACTGACAGACACAAGAACAATCCTTGCTATCATTGTATAAAGCCATAAATGTACATAAATTGATTAAAAAATGACTAATGAGTTCACCAGCTTACAAAAGGGGCACATGGCACAAAGAAAGCTTAAGAACTGCTTTAGCACGGGTTCATTTTGGAAAATGTGAACATCTATCGGTTGGAGTGTGGAGACCTGAGTAGGGTCTTTCAAATGCTAACTAACCACTCCTGAGTGCATATTCTTGATTAGGATGATTTAAATTTTGACTAACCACTCCCAGAGTGTGAATTAAAACTAATTTACAATGAATTGTAAAACTGTTTATGAATATGAATAAACATTGCCTAGTTCTTCTCCACTTCAAAATATATACTAAAGTGTGGTGATAGGGAAGGGTATAAGGGCAATAAAGGGATGATGGAAGTAGACTTGACATGAGGTGGTAAACAAATAATGTTATGGAAATTGCACACCTGAAACTTGTATAAATTTTTTAAGCAGTGTCACTCCAATAAATTTAATAAAAAAGAAAACAACAAAATATATACTAATTCATCCCTTTTGCTTACCTCCACTGCGCACACCCTAGACCAGTATTTTAAAAGATCACTTTGTAGGCAGATACACCATTTCATTAAATCATTGCTTCTATGAAACCAAGATGTCATAGGTTGTGAGACCTGTCATTCTCTTATGCACGAAGAAAAAGAAAATTGCTTTCAAACTATGACATACCATTAATGATAAAATTCACCCCAATTTCAAGGGTGATAAAAAGTGAAAAAATATACATCTTACAGATTGAATAAGGTATATTACATAGAAATACTGAAAAGTTTTAAGTAAATTGTAGACAATATAAAACAGTGCACATATCTATATAATAAAAGCCTAAGTGACTGTTAATGGCAGAAAAGCCAGAATGACTGGTCACTATGAAACACATTGACCACTAGGAGGTAGATGCTGAATGCAGGAGCTACCCACTGGTGGTCAATGCACTCCCACAGAGGGAGCACCACTCAGCCTGAAGCCAGGCAGCACTAAGGTGCAGTGAGTTCAGTGGTAAGGATCAGTGAGCAGGCAGGCGGTAAGGAGCAAGAGAGATTGACTGCAAGAGAGATGTCTAACTGCTGTCTTAAACCTAAGCTGGCAGGCAGACATCCCCCAAAGAATCCCAGACTGCAAGAAGACACAGGTCAGGAGAGAAACCAAGATGGTGGCATAGGTAAACATGTAAACTGTTGCTTCACATAACAATTTCAAAACTACAGCTAAAAGACAGAACAGGCATCATCAGAACCACAGAAAAGCTGGCTGAGTAGAAATTCTACAACTAGAAGGAAAGAGTGCGGCTCAAGAGACTCAGAGGAGCTACAAAAAGCTGCAGGAGGAAGACTAAACCTCCCAACTGCGCTGAAATCAACTTCCGACTGCACTGAACCCCAGTTTCGGGCAAGACCCTGGGGATCCAGACCCATACGGGTCCCTAGAGCACATGGACACTCAGGGGAGCCAGGAAGTCAGATATATGGAGGTGCATAAGCACGAGTGCACATAGAAAGGGCTGCAGTGATTAGCCAGGGACACTGAAACCCAGGGACTGTGTAGGGTGGGGCTGATGGGAAGCTAAGGCTGTCTGCTCAGCCCTGATACAGTGCCCCATCCAAGGTGAACACAGAGGCTTTTGCAATTGTGAAAGTCTTGTATCATAAGGCTGACTCCAGCACAGAAGTTCTCCCAGTGTAGACACAGCTGATCCTCACAACCAATTGGCTTGGAGGTCAATTCCCCCCAGTGATACCAACAACAGTTAAGACTTAACTATAACAAGGCTATACAAACAGTCCACAAACAGGGGCACCAAGCAAGTCCACCTCAGGTAACTGGGAAGGCGGAGCCACTGGGCCATATAGGACACCCAGCACACAAAGCTACTCTACCAACTCAGGTAAGCAGTAAAATGTGGAGACAAACAGATTACAAATGAAAGAAATGGAGGAAAACAAATGACTGGATATAGAGTTCAAAACCATGGTTATAAGGTTTTTCAAGGATTTCCTAGAAAAGATGGATACATTTAGTGAGACACAATAGGAGATGAAAAAGGACCAACAGAGGTGAAAAAGGACCAAATAGAAATTAAACATACACTGACTGAAATAAAAAAGATTATAGAGAGACCTAACAGCAGACTAGAGGAATGCAAGAATCAAGTCAAAGATCTGAAATACAAAGAAGCAGAAAACACTCAACTGGAAAAGTAAAAAGAAAAAAATAATTTAAAAATTAGAAGATAATGTAAGGAGCCTCTGGGGCAACTTCAAGCATTCCAACATCAGAATTATGGGGATGCCAGAAGAAGAGAGAGAGCAAGATACGGAAAACCTATTTCAAGAAATAATGACTGAAAACTTGCCCCACATGGTGAAAGAAATAGACTTACAAGTCCAAGAAGCACACAGAACCCCAAACAAAGAGAATCCAAAGAGGACCACGTCAAGACACATCATAATTAAAATGCCAAGAGCAAAAGACAAAGAGAGAATATTAAAAGCAGCAAGACAAAAACAATTACCTACAAGGGAGCACTATATGATTGTCAGTTGATTTCTCAGCAGAAACTATGCAGGCCAGATGGGAGTGGCAAGAAATATTCAAAGTGATGAATAGCAAGAACCTACAACCAAGATTGCTCTATCCAGCAAAGCTATCATTCAGAATTGATGGGCAGATAAAGAGCTTCACAGGTAAGAAAAAACTAAAGGAGTTCATCAACACTAAACCAGTATTTTATTAAATGCTGGAAGGTATTCTTTAAGAAGAGGAGGAAGAAGATAAAGATAAAGATAAAAATTAGGAACAACAAATACATATCTATCAACAAGTGAATCTAAAAATCAAGTGAATTAATAATCTGATGAACAGAATAAACTGGTGAATATAATAGAATCAGGGGCATAGAAACGTAGTGGACTGACAATTCTCAGGGTGAAAGGGATAAGGGAGGAGGAGTACAGGGAGAGACTGCACAGAAATTATACACCATGGATGAGGCCAATGGGAGTGGAGGCAAGGGCAGAGGGAGGCGTGGGAGCCAGGTGGAGGGGAGCTATGGGGAAAAAACAGGAACAATTGTAATAGTCTGAACAATAAAGATTTATTAAATTAAAAAATAAAAATAAAAAAGAGGTCGGGCTGAGGGACACCCCCCTTACCCCCAATGCATAGATTTCGTGCACTGGGCCTCTAGTGCAATATAAATTGATAAGAAGTTTGAATTTTATTTTAAATATGATAGAAAGCAGTATTGAGCAGGTAAGCGACAAAATCTTGTTTCCAATTTGTATAAATATACTCCAGTAGTGGGGCAAAAACAGATTATGGGCACAGGGAGCATAATCAGAGTGACTTGTTCTAGAGTCTGAGGAGTGGAGATAGGAAGAAAGTATGGATTTATGATATCAAATATTTTGAAGAGAAGGAGGACAGACAATGTTTATTCATATTGATAAGCAATTTATACAACTTGAGCTACAAATCTAAATAATTATTAAGTTTTATTGTGACATTCATTTACTCAGTACTGCTAGGTCTTTGTGACTTCCAGAAGCCATGCAATTCCTTGTTAGCTGCAGTGAGTTTTATCTCCAGGTGCCCGAATTTCACTTCATTGTAAAGGAGAAAGCAGCATATAAAATTGTAACACTAGTGCATGAACAACTGACAATAGCCTTTTGTGTAAGTCTTCCCCAAGGACATTGACATTTTACATAAAGGCTTTATTTATTAATTTTAAATGAGGTAACATTGATTAATAATGTTATATAAGTTGCAGGTATACAACATTATAATTTGATATCTGCATACACTATAGACCAGAAGCCTAGTTTTTGAGGACAAAAAAGGGGCCACATATTTAACCTGACAAGCTCAGGGGTAGCCTATCTGGTGGGCCTTACAATTTCAGAGACCTAAAGTAACCACATAGGATGGTCTAAAATTAAATCTTCCTAACTAAGAGTGAGTCATGGTGGGTTTTCTTGTCCTAGTCTAGTATTTTCCTTGATAAAAGTCTGTCTTTACCTTAAGTGAGCCTGTCTACTGTCTTTTTGCATCTACAATAACATGCCTTTGGAATGTCAGAGTAATCTCGCTTTTTCAGACCCCTCAGGATATAATCTCCCACGAGAGCAGAGACCACATTGTTATCTTGTTCCCCATATACCATCTTTATGTGCTATAAAAGTTAATTTATAACTATCCTATTCTCACCAATATAAAAGAAGTATGTGCCTCTACATTTTACTCTTTACCCAGTCCCAGAGCTATCCCTGCTTTGCTTTCTTTTGCCTCCCTAACCACCAATGTTATCACCTTACATCTTCTCTGATTCTAATCTATACTAATAATAGAGGAATATGCAAATTGGTCAGGATGCCATCACATAACAACCAATCAGGATGGGGCAGGGCCACAGAGGAGAGCTCTCAGCATGCCTGCACAAGGGTGCGGAGAGAAAGGGAGAGCAGTTAGGCAGGGAGATCAGGCCAGGAGGGGAGACCAGGTAGGCAGTTAGGTGAATCAGGCCAGGAGGGGAGAGCAGATAGGCAGTTAGAAGGATTAGGCCAGGTTGGGAGAGCAGGTAGGCAGGGCAATCAGGCCAGGAGGGGAGAGCAGTTAGGGGGATCAGGCAGACAGGCAGATGAGCAGTTAGGAGCCAGTAGTTCAGATTGTGAGAGGGATCCTGGATTGGAGAGGGTGCAGGCTGGGCTGAAGGACTCCCTCCTCACCCCCACCCCTGTGCATGAATTTTGTGCACCAGGCCTCTAATGTATAAAATAAGGTGCAAAGCTGGCATTTTCTGGATTATTTTTCTTCCCGGCAATTGTCAATTTGGCTCAAATAAACTCATAAAAATTCTTATAGGTTTGGGTGTTTCTTATGTCCACATTTCCATCCATGGGTGCTTTCAGATATAATGTAAGCATGTGTGTTAGTGCTGCCATAACCAAATACCACAGACTGAGTGGCTTAAACAACAGAAATTTATTTTCTCTAAGTTCTGGAGCTAGAAATTCAAGATTAAGATGCCATCAGGATTGGTTTCTGGTGAGAGTTCTCTTCCTGGCTTGCAGAAAAGATTCCTTCTGCTTTGTCCTCACATGGTCTTTCCTCTGTGTGCACAGAGTGGAAGACAGAGAAAGGGAGACAGAAAGAGAAAGAGAGAGAGAGAAAGAGAGAGAGAGAGAGAGAGAGAGAGAGAGAGAGAGAGAGAGAGAGAAAAGACCTCCTGTGTTTTCTCTTCTGCTTATAAGGACACTAGAGGCCCGTTGCTTGAAATTTGTGTGGTCCCTAGGCCTGGCTGGCAATTGAAGCACAAGTGTCTGGCATGGAAGGGCAATTCCCAGCTGACCTCTGGGCCCTGGGAAGCACCTGGGACGCTGGGTCCCCATGTGCCCCCCTCCACCTGAATTATGGAGCCCAAGTCCCCAAGTGGAGAAGTAGTGAGTGCCGCCGGACACCACTGGCCAGGATGCAGCATGGGCCTCTGGGCCACCCAGTGGCACTGCATGGAAGCCAGGCAAACAGTGCACTCTCTCCTGTCTGGCCTCACAGATCAGCTCCTGTGTGAACCCATGGGGAGCCCAACTGGCCCATTCGGTCCCAGTAGCTGCAGCCTCATCCAGAAGAAGCCACACAGGTGTGGGAGTGGCTCCTCATGGGCACCCAGCACCTGAGTACAGGGGCTTCTCCAGCACACAAGCCCTGGCATTCCAGGGGAGGCTAGGTGAGGGAGTGAGAGTGAGCTCAGTGAACACCCTTGCATTCTCACCATACCTCCATCACTGTCACTCCCACCCCCAGGTAGCCAGAAAGAGGTCACAGCCCCCTGCCCGGGTGCCATGAGAGGTTGGTCGCCGCCACCCACCTCCAGTTCCCCATCCCAGTATGGGGCCCAGCCCCTATCAGGTGATCAGGTTCTGCCGGCTTGGCTCAGGGGAGAGAGTAGGAGGTTGGCTGGCAAGCCCTGATCAGGTTATCAGAGCCTGCCAGCTGAGGGGAGGGGCCAACCACCACCACGGTAGTCAGGTGGCGGGCTGATTGGGGCCTGCTGTCCAGGGGTAGGGACCCAGGAAGTTAGCCACTAGCCCCAAGGAAGGAACTGGTCCTCAGTCCCCCTGGGAAAGGAGCTGCATCCATCACCACCCACCCCTGGCTCCCCATCACAGCCTGGGGCCTGGCTCCGATCAGGCGATGGGGGCCTGCTGGCTGCGGGGAGAGACCAGGAGGTTGACCAACAAGCCTTATCTGGTGATCAGGACCTGCATTGACCATCTTTTCCCTGGTGGTCAGTGCATGTCATAGCAAACAGTTGTTCCAGTCATTCCAGTTGTTCAATCATAATGGTCATTTAGACTTTTATATATATATAGATTTGCCCTATGGAAATATGGCCTTATCCTTATGACCTCACTTAACCTTATATGTCCTAGTTCAAAAACAGCTACATTAGGGCATAATGTCTCAATATATGAATTTTGGGAACATAAAATTCAGTACCACTCTACAGAATATATACTAGGGAAATAATTTAAAATATAGAAAAATTATGAATAAAGATGTTCATTGCAGCACTAGCTATATTGGCAAAAAGAAAACAATCTAAATGTCAATAGTAGAAAATAGTCAAATTGATTATACTATATCTACACAGTGGAACATTACACAGCTATTGAAAATAATGTAACAGGAAAATATATATGCTTTGATATTAATAGAGAGAAAAGCCAAGATATCAGGATAATCACAACTATGTAAAATTGAATGACATACAAATTTGTGAAGTGTACCTTCCATATTTCTTAAATTAACAGAAAATATTGGTCATGTAAAAAGCCTGAAAGGAAATATAGCAAAATATTAAATATGGATATTGCTAAGTAGTAAATTTCTATGTAATTTAAAACATTACTTTTTTTGCTTTTCCAAATTTTCTAAGTTTTTATAATAGGCATGCATTTTCTTTATATTTTCATTAAAGTCATACAATATTACAGTTTACAGAGTTAAATAATTCTACAAGTTTTGTTATGAAAAAAAGTGTTTTTTTTTCCCCATAATTTCCTACTCTCCAGAGGCAAGAGCTTTCAACTCTTTTAGCCTATTCTTTTGGTACTTATTTTAGTTCTCTAATTAACATTTGATAGTTACTTCTTGACTTTTAAGTTTTTGGCACTATCTATTGAAAAACTTACACACTGCTGAAAACCGGTTTGGCTCAGTGGATAGAGCAATGGCCTGCAGACCGAAAAGTCCCAGGTTCAATTCCGGTCAAGGGCATGTACCTTGGTTGTGGGCACATCCCCAGTAGGGGGCGTGCAGGAGGCAGCTGACTGATGTTTCTCATGGATGTTTCTAACTCTACCCCTCTCCCTTCCTTTCTGTAAAAACTCAATAAAATACATTTTAAAAAAAGAAAAGAAAAGAAAAGAAAAGAAAACTTACACGTAACTTGTCCTCTACGTTACTCAAGGACAATTCCCATATCTACATTCTTCCAGTATAGGAATATCATGATTTTGATTAGAACACTATCCAGTGTTTATGGTATGGTGGCTAAATAGACATTATTTGCAACTGAGCCATGAAATATCACAAATACTTTTCAGTATTACTGACACAAAATTTTGTTTTTCCTGGAACTAATAATTATTGTATTTTAAAAAATAGGTGTTTTTTTAAGTAGTTTAACAGGAATTCAACTTTAAACACTTTATTAATTACCTCCATCTCCTGTCCAAGTGTTTAGATTTTTCAGACATCTTGATATCTCTATTGAAGCCTCTGGCCTGTATGACCTGTTTGTCTTCTGTTCTTTGCTGGTGGGATCTACTTAACCATCACTCTGAAGATTAGATTTTGCCTCTTTCTTATGCTGGATCCTTTTCCCACTAACCAAAGTCTTTCCTCTTTCTTGATTTAAAACTTGTTTTAACCAAGAGGTACATGAGTGGTAAATTTTTGAGACATTGGTTGTCTGAAAATGTCTTTATTCTATCCTCACACTTGATTGACAGCATGGCTAGGTATAGACATCTAGGTTGAAAATAATTATTCTTAATAATTTTGAAGGCATTTTCTATCATCTCCTAGTTTCCAATATTGATATGGAGAAATACAAAGCTATTTTGATTCTTGATCCATTATATATGACCTGTTTTTATCACTGGAAGCTTATATGATCTTTTTAACTCAACTTTGAGAAATTTTATGAAGATGTGTCTTACTATGGATCCATTTTCATTACTCATGGGATCTTTCAACCTGGAAACACATGCTCTTTAGTTTGGGGGAAATTTATTGAATTAATATATGTTTAAATTTTAATTTCCTTAATTTTCTATTGTTATACAGTTTAGCTTCCTCAGATCTGCTGAGTGAACTAATCACTTCACCATTTGTTTTCCAGCTTTCAAAATATTATCAATTCACTCTTATTTCCTATTCTCTTGGTTCTTGCGGGCTATGCCTTTTTAAGAATACATTTACTGTTTGGTTTTGTTTTTTACATGTTATACACACATATTATGGATACCAATCTTTTTAGCTTTGTTGCTATTTTTCAATTCTTGAAGGTTTTCTTTCAGTGCCATTAAAATGGGGCTCAGTGAAGGAACAAAAACAAATTCATGTGTTCAATTTGCTATCTATGCATAGCACCATTCACTGCTTTTATTATTTAAAATATATATTTTCATATATGAGTAAAATTTTCCAAAAAAAATCAAGGTTTAGAGAAAAACATCTTTTGGGCTCTGGAGTGTTCCTAGAACACTTTAGATTGCATTTTGTAGATCACTACTGAAATATCAAGTCAGTTCTGGGGAAAAGTTTCAGTGAGCTGTAAGTACCCCACATGTACCATGACTAGAAATAAGTGACATGCTATTGTGAAAGTTTTCCATTATATCAAAAAGTTCTTTCAGTTCTCTCAGCTTGCTCTGATACAGTCTTAGAAGAGGTTGAAGAGATGATGCTTGTATGGCATGATTTCAGGAAAGATCCCATTCTTAATTTTGTACCCACTCCCCCTTCCATTATGCCATTTTTACCTTCCCTGAAATTCTTTTAGCCAAAGATAGATACTTTTCTTCACAGCCAAGGGACAAAATTTTTGTGAGAAGAACATTGTGACATGTTATCTAAAGAACCTGTTAGGGTGCAGAGACCACCAAGGCTCTGAGTATATAAGAAGAGAGAGAGAGAGAGAGAGAGAGAGAGAGAGAGAGAGAGAGAGAGA
>JAAGEH010000037.1:1505432-1529602 GCA_011751065.1 Lasiurus cinereus | reverse complement strand
AGAGAGAGAGAGAGAGAGAGAGAGAGAGAGAGAGAGAGAGAGAGAGAGAGAGAGAGAGAGAGAGAATCTTGAAAAAGCAGTGGGAACATAAAATGATGGGAGTTCTAAAATAAATCTAGGAACTGGCAATGAATATTTCTTCCTTCATAGTGTTTCCAAAGGTGGCAGTCAGAGCTTGAGCCTGTGATATTTTATAAAACACTTTATTCACATTTGTGAAAAGTTAACATTGAAGTTCTTAAGACTGTTGACTTGCCACAGGATGTCAAGAGCTCCAAGGAAACACTTGGAGAAGAAGGGAATAGAAGTGAAGGCAAGTGCCACTGATGAAAGAAGTATGAACAATCAGAGCTAGCTGAACCTATTGTAGTAATCATTTTACAGTACATGTAAATCAAACTATCATGTGGTTCCCCTTAAACTCATATAATGATGTAAGTCAATTATTTCTCAATAAAACTAGGAAAAAATGACAAAAACAATGATGTGTTAACTTCTAGCCAAGATGGTGGCATAGGTAAACATGGTACTCCTAACCTGCCACCACCACATCAAAATTACAACTAACTGGCCCTAGATAATTTGGCTCAGTGGATAGAGCATCAGTCTATGGAGTAAAGGGTCCCAGGTTTGATTCTGGTCAAGGGCAAGTACCTTAGTTGCAGGCTTGATCCCCAGCCCTGGTTAGGGTGCATATGGGAGGCAACCAATCAATGTCTCTCTTGCATTGATGTTTATCTCTACCCCTCCTATCCACTCTCTAAAAATCAATGGAAAAATATCCTCAGGTGAGGATTAACAAAAACAAAGAAAATTATAACTAAATGTTCTCTCTTGCTCTCTCTCTCTCTCCCCTCCCTCTTTCTCTCCTTCCTTCCTTCCCTCCCTGAAATTTATAAAAGAAAAAAGTGGAGTCACATCCTTTATAAACTATAGAACAACACCAATCAGAAGTGCCTGAAATCTGACTGAATTAAAGTCCTACTACTAGTGAATTAAGAAGAAGTCACATTGAGACTGGTAGGGGGAGTAGAGATGTGGAAGAGGCTGGTCCTACATTAAGGTGTCAAATATAAAAATTGGGAGGGATATCTTAGCTGCAGAGGTTCCAGATGAGGACTGAAGGTTTCCAGCATTCCAGTGCTGGGAAGAAAAGGCCCTATAACTTCTAACTGTAAAAACCAGTGGGGATTGTAGCTGGGGGAGGTGGAAGGCTGCTGGAGTCCTAGGTAGTTTCTCTTGAAGGGCCCACACACAAAATTACTCAGACTCACTCCCTCTGAGTTCTGGAACTGGGGCAGCACCTTGAAAGGCACCATAGACATACAGTGAAAAACTGAATTGTCCATCATCAGGGCAATAGCTGGAGGTCAGCTTTCTCCTTGACAGAAATGCTGGCATAGGCCATAGTTCCTTTGATGAACCCTTCCCCCACAGAGCCGGCAGATGGGTGCCATACCTGAGACTCCATCAACCTGGCTTACACTTTTTTCGCAGCCTGTGATTCCCAAAGGCCCCATTCTACAACTTTTGGGCCCACCCAAGCTGTTTCTAGTGGCTTTTCCCAATAAATGGCCTATCTTGGCTCATACTTCAGATTTTCCTAAATCTAACAAGCAACATCTGGCCTCAGCATCCCCCATACCTCTCACTAAGTGGCTTCAGGCCTGTAACTAGCAGCAGCCAGTCTTGGTTCACAGCTTGGGCTTGCCTGGGCACCTTCAAACCCAGCACAAATAGAAGCCATCTGCAAATTGCTTTGTAGCTCATGCCTGGTGACCCCAGAACTAGTGCACCAAGTAGACAGCTTCAGATCATGTTAAAACACCACCACTCAATCACTGCCACAAGCAACACACCAGAGCCCCACTGAAGTAGGTAAGTTCTGTCCTGTGGAGTGGGCCTCTGAACAGCTGATTCTACATGATAGTCAGGGGTTACAGCCAGTGCTTGAAGTTTATTGGCTCCGGGGATAAATCAGCAATCGAGGCTCAACTACAAGAGGAGGGTGTACACATCCCACACAGTAGAGGGGGGCCCACCTCAAGGGCTCAGCTTGGGTGATTGGAGAGGTTGTGTCAATGGGCCCTACAGAACACCTACTACATTAGGCCACTCTACCAAGCCTGAAATACATAGCATCTCTACTTAATACATAGAAACAGACATGGGGAGGCTGCCAAAATGATGAAATGAAGAAACATATCCCAAGTGAAAGAACAGAACAAAGCTCCAGAAAAAGAACTAAACTAATGGAGATAAACAATCTACTAGATGCAGAGGTCAAATCACTGCTTATAAGGATGTTCCACGAACTTAGAACTTCAACAACATAAAAAAGACCAGTCAGAAATGAAGGACACATTAACTGAAATGAAGAATAATTTACAGTGCCTGGCCAGTGTTGCTCCGTGGTTGAGCATCGACCTATGAACCAGGAGGTCACAGTTCAATTCCTAGTCATGGCACATGCCCATGTTGCAGGCTCAGTCCCCAATAGGAGGCATGCAGGAGGCAGCCAATAAATTATTATCTTTCATCATTGATGTTTCTATCTCTCTCTCCCTCTCCCTTCCTCTCTGAAATCAATAAAAATATTTCTTTAAAAAAGAATAATTTACAGAGAATCAACAGTAGAGTAGATGAAGCTGAGAATTGAATCAGTGATTTGGAATACAAGTAGGCAAACAACACCCAAGTAGAATATCAAAAAGGAAAAAAGTGAGGGTAGTGTAAGGATCCTCTGGGACAACTTCAATTGTATAACATTGACATCATGAAGGTGCCAGAGAGAGAAGAGAGAGATCAAAAAAATTAAACTACATGAAAAAATAATTACAGAAAACTTCCATAACTTGATGAAGGAAATAAATATACAAATTCAGGAAATCTAGAGAGTCCCAAACAAGATGAACCCAAAGAGGCCCACACCAAGACACATAATTAAAATGCAAAAGGTAAATCTTCAAATCAGCAAGAGAAAAGCAGTTGTTCTCATAAGACTGTCAGCTGATTTCTCAATAGAAACTTTATAGGCCAAAAGGATTGACAAGAAATATTCAAAGTGATGAAAATCAAGTACCTATATCCAAGATGATTCTACCCAGAAAAGCTATCATTTAGAATCAAAGGACATATAAAGAACTTTCCAGACAAGGAAAAACTGAAGGAATTCACCACCACTATTATATAAAATGTTAAAAATTTGCTTTAAGAAAAAGACCTTCACCATACTATTGTCTGTATCCATGGGTTATGCATGTATGTATGCAAAGAGTGGGCTAGAAGAGTTCAGTGGGGGAGGGGTGAAGGGACATATGAATACTTTCAACAATAAATATTAAAAAATAAAAGTTGAAGCAAAAAGAAAAATATGAACAATAAAATGGCAATAAATACATATGTATCAACAATTAAATTAAAAAACAAAGTAAATGAACACGTAGGACAAAAACAGACTCACAGCCAGCCTTGGTTCATAGCTTGGCCTTGCCTGATACAGAGAACATTTTCACATTTGTCATATGGGAGAGGATATGGGTAAAAAGTATAAAGGGATTAAGTACAAATTGTTTGTTACAGAATAGACATGGGGATGTAAAGTACATCATAGGGAAGATAGTCAATAATCTAATAACTATGTATGGTGTCAGATGAGTGTGAAAGTTATCGAGATGATCACTTAATAAGGTATATAATGTCTAATCACTGGGGTGTACACCTGAAACTAGTATAATAATGTATGTGAAGTTTAATTGAAAAATAACGATTTTTAAAAACAATGATGTGTTAACAGAAAGTAATACAAAATAATATTGAATGTAATCTATATTGAAAATAATAATTTCAAAAAATAAGAATTTTTGAAAGGAGATAAACAAAGATGTGTTTGTCTTTGGGAGCCTTCAATGTGTTTATTTCAAAGTTAATAATAAACAGTAAACAGTTACTTTAGGGAAGTACAAAGATGCATGTCTAATGTTCCTTTCTACCCTGTGTGTACTAGGCCATGCCTTCTGTTTACAGGGGCAGAGGCAAGATCATATGGTTGGCATAGTCAACAACGTGGACTCTTTTGCAATCAGGCAGTCAGGGCTGTTAAACATGTTTCAGAAACCTTCCTTAGTCACAGGCAGCTGAGAAGAGGTTCTAACAAGCAAAGGCTTGCCACTTTACTGCATTCCTCATTACTGCTAAGCAACCTGTTTGTTTTTAACATGGCATAATAGGAAAGATAATAATCTGCAATCTCTGGTATATACTTAGGGGATGAGTAGTGACAGAGGCAAATTCTCCCATGCTATGAAGGCCAGCATTAGCAAATTGATCCACACTGGCTCTGTGGAGAGATGTAAAGAGTTCTGAGGTCTCATATATTGCTGGTGAGGATGAAAAATAGTATAGTGCCTATTGAAAGCAATTTGCTGCTACCTAGTAAAATTACATATGCATACAGTAAAGCAATCTCACTTCCTAAAATGTGTCCTAAAGACGTACTGTAAAAAATGCAAAATGAGATACATCTCATGCTATAAATTGAAACATTATTTATAACTACAGGCCTGGTGCATGAATTCGTGCACAGGTGAGGTCCATTGGTCTGGCTGGCAATCGAGGCCTATCAAGGAGACTGGTCAGCAGTGGGGGAGGGGGGTGAAGGAGAGAGACCCTGGCAGGTTGGCAAGCCAGCCCCCAATCAAGACTGATGGGGGGGCGGAGGATGGCTGGCCTCAGGGAGGGACTGTGGGAGGTTGGCCAACTGGCTGGGGCCATGGGAAGTTCACGAGCCGGTCCCCCATTGGGGCCGATTGGGGGGGCTGGCCGGCTGGGGGAAGGAGCTGCGGGAGGTTAGTTGCCTGGTCAGGGGAAAGGGCTGTGGGAGGTTGGCAGGCTGGCACCCTCATGGAGGCCTATCAGGGGGGCCAGCTGGCTGGGGGGAAGCGCCGTGGGAGGTTGGCTGGCAGGCCAGAGTGGGGGAGCAGTTGTGGGAGGTTGGCCAGCAGGGGGCAGAAGAGTCACGAGAGGTTGGCCAGCCAGGGGAAGGGGCCATGGGAGGTTGGCTGTAGAAGTGCACTGACCACCAGGGGGCAGCTCCTGCATTGATCATCTGCCCCCTAATGGTCAGTGCACATCATAGCGACTGGTTGACCAGTCATTCTGATCATCCGATCATAATGGACACTTAGGTTTTTATATATAGAGATAGCAAAAGACTAAAATAAACTCAATATACACCCAGAGACATAGAAGCATGGGACAGATTGTGGAATCTCAGAGAGAAAGCAGAGGTGAGTGGATGAAATTAACCAAAGAACTTGTATGCATATATGAATAACCCAAGGACACAGACAATAGGATGGTGAGGGCATGGGGCAGGGGATTGGGGCAGGTTAGAAGGGGTCAATGTGGGGGGTGGAAGGGGACATATGTAATACTTTCAACAATAAAGATTTAATTTTTAAAAATCTAAACTCCTTACACCACAACCTACAAGACTCTCTCTGTAAGACCTGACCCCTGCATAACTGGATGTGCTAGGCATTAGGGATTTTAAAAAATGAATCCATTACTGCACTTAAGATGATTTCAAAGGAGCTCAGTCTACTGCCACAACATGAATGAAACACTAAAGATATCCTATAAAGCCTAATATGCAAATTATCCCTTCTACCCGGAGTTCAGCTGGGAGTTCAATCACTCGACCAGCCTCTATGATGCGCACTAACCACCAGGAGGCAGACATTCCAACCAGTAGGTTAGCTTGCTGCTGGCGTTGGTGGACTGGACTGGAAAGTGAGGTGTGAGGTGAGAGGTGTCAGGAAGCTCCCTGGGTTTGGCCCAAGCCCCAGGCAAAGGCAGGTAGGGATGGGAGCCAGGAGGGATCTGGTGATAGCGGGAGGCTGCTAGATGTGATCTGAGAGCCGTGGATTGTGCAGCTCTCTGCAGCCTGTGGCATTCTCAGTGCGTAATTTATAATCTTCAGAGCTGCTTCTTTTTATTTGTTAAGTTTCACTAACTACTCCAGGAGATTGGGTAGCACCATTACGGGGAATGGGCCAGGTGTGCCTGCCTGAGGCCAAGGAGTGGCCTCAGGCTCCGGGGGATGCAGCAGAGAGGGGGACTGGTCCAAAAACTTGAAAGAAAGTGGGAGGCAGCCAGGGGCAGAGGATGACAGCTGTGCAGGGGCCTAGAAAAGCTACTGGGTGGGGGCAGCCTAGGAGCTCAGTGCTGCTCCCACAGGACAAGCTCCACGTTCCTACTTCCTCCTCTCCATGACCTCAGCTCTCTTCCTATGCCCCGCCTGGGCTCTCCAGGCACAGCTCCACACATCCCCACCCCACCCCACACAGCCCCTCTCACACAGACTTTGGGGAGCTCTGCCCCTGGAGGAAAAAGTGGGAGGCTGCATATAGGAGGTCACAGGAGGAGGGGGCAGAGCGGGGCCCAGCAAGTTAGATGAAAGGGAGGGAGAGAGAGACCTCATAAGACTGTGGACAGAGATGGGCAGGGAAGGAGGGCCATGCGGAAGCAGTGCCCTTGGTTGAAGTAGAAATCCTGACCCAATTTTACAGACCCCAGCAGAGTGTGTGTGGGAGGGTGGGAGGGGGGACAAAGACAAAATAGGGTATGAGGGGACTGGATGAGTGGAGAGAAGTGATGTTTGATTCATGGCCTATTTATTTTTATTTTTGTTAATATATTTTATTGATTTCAGAGAGGAAGGCAGAGGGAGAGAGAGAGAGATAGAAACATCAAAGATGAGAGAGAATCAATCTGCTGCTGCACAGCCCCTACTGGGGATTGAGCCTGTAACTCAGGAATGTGCCCTTGATTGGAATCAAACCCAGGACCCTTCAGTCCATAGTCCATGGCTCTATCCACTGAACCAAACTATCTAGGGCGACACATGGCCTATTTAAAACCACTGCAGTAGGCTGAGCAAGAGTCTTACCATGATAGTATTACCTGATAATGATAGTGTCTCTCCTTATATTGGGTTATTGGAACTGCAGTGAAGTAAAGATACACTCATGGCAGCTGCAAAGGGTTTCCACACATATGATGCAATTTACTTCATGTACCAGCTGAAGAGGGTGAGCAGAGCCTTGGAAGGACCAGGGGCTGGAGGGAAAGTGCAGGCCAAGCATTCTGTGCCATGAGTTATAATCTATAGATATAAAAGCCTAATATGTGGTTGATTGACCAGTTGCTATGATGTGCACTGACCACCAGGGAGCAAATGCTCCGACCGATAGGTTAGCTTGCTGCTGGGGTCTGCCTGATCAGGACTGGGCAACACAGGGCCAGACACACCCTGGAGCCCTCCCGGAGTCCCTCCCTTGGTCCCTCCTAGCCACTGGCCCTGATCGGGACTGGATAGATGGCCTGGTGGAGGGACCCCACCTGTGCACAAATGCATGCACCAGGCCTCTAATATATTATAAAAATCTAAGAACATTTAGAAAATGTTTTGTGTTAGAAATTTTTTTTCTAGGTTTAAAAACTATGAAGTTCAGTCCAGCCAGTGTGATTCAGTGGTTGAATGTAGACCTATGAATCAGGAGGTCATGATTCGATTCCCAGGCAGGGCACATGCCTGAGCTGCAGGCTCAATTCCCAGTAGGGAGTGTGCAGGAGGCAGCCAAGAAATGATTCTCTTTCGTCTTGATGTTTCTAGCTCTCTCTCCCTCTCCCTTCCTCTCTGAAATGAATAAAAAATACATTAAAATGTTTTTTAAAAACCCTAGCTGGTTTGCTCAGTGGGTAGAGTGTCAGCCCATAGACTGAAGGGTTCCAGGCTCAATTCCAGTCAGGGTCATATACCTCCATTGCAGGTTTGATTTCTGGCCTTGGTTGGGGCACGTGCAGGAGGCAACCAAAGGATGTGATGTGTCTTTCTCACATTGATATTTCTCTCTGTCTCTACCCCTCCCATTTACTCCCTCTAAAAATCAATGTGAAAATATCCTCAGGTTAGGATTAAAAAAAAAACTCAGTATATTCATATAATGAAATAATACACAATTAAAAAAGGGATGAAGATAATCTTCATATACCGATATCAAATGATCTCCAGGATATATTAATTGATAAAAAGGCAAGGTAGAAGGGAATAGAATACAGTGATAGAGATATAAGCTAAACTTCTCTAACTGTACCTTTTTTTAATCTAGTTTTTAATTTGGAAGCATAATTTAAAATAAAATTAAACCAAACAGAAAATAAATAGCAATCTTTAATAACTGAAAATGAAGAGATCCCTAGTTGGTTTGGCTCAGTGGATAGAGTGTCAGCCTTAGGACTGAAGGGTCCTGGGTTTGATTATCGTCAAGGGCAAGTACCTTGGTTGCAGGTTCCTCGACCCTGATCAGGGTCTGTGCAGGAGTCAACCAATCGATGTTTCTCTCTGTCTCTTCCTCTCCCTTCCACTCTTCCTAAAAAAATCAATGGAAAAATATCCTCTGTGAGGATTCACAAGGAAGGAAGGAAGGAAGGAAGGAAGGAAGGAAGGAAGGAAGGAAGGAGGGAGGGAGGGAGGGAGGGAGGGAGGGAGGGAGGGAGGGAAGGAAGGAAGGAGGGAAGGAAGGAAGGAAAAGAAAGGAAGAAAGGGGGAGGGAGGAAGTGAGGGAGGGAGGGAGGGAGGGAGGGGAGAGAAACAAATGAACCTTACTGTATATCATGTTGGTGGCATAATTATACAAAGAAGAGAATAACTTCCAGTGACTTTAAAACATGGTATTTTGGTCAATGGAAAAAACAAACAAACAAAGGAAACATCTGTAATGCTTTCAACAATAAAGATAAATTTTAAAAAAAGAAAAATCTAAAACAAAACAAAAGCCCACAGTATTTTGGCTGTACATCTCTAGTGATATATGGTCTAAGGATAAAATTAACCACAAAATAAAATCTTAAACAGCTTACAGTAGTCTTATTGTTAATAGCAATATTAGCATTATTACTTTGAAATTATTATTGGTTTATTTAGAATAAAACATGTAAGCATGAAGTTAATGTAGTTAGAAGCCAAGATGGTCAGGATAAGAGAAAATATATATAAGTACAAAAAAAATTAGGTAAAACTTTGTACTATCAACTTGGTGTACTATTAAGTTTTAATTGGCAATATCATTACAAACTTATGGTACTTTTAAAAAATGGTTCTTCTAGGACCTAGAATCTACGTCTGTCCATTGAAAAGTCTAGAAGCAAGGACAATTCAGCAAATAACAGCAACAAATAACCTTAGCAGCTAGGCTTTGGTCTTTAAAATACCATTTCCCATCTAAAGGAACCCAAGTTAGTAAGTGTATAAGATGAGCCTGAGATCTTTTGTAGCAGAAAGCAAGGAAATTATCAAAGATTACTGAGATTCTGTCAAAAGGACTAAGAGCCATTTTGAAGGGGATTCCATTGGCCAATGTGAAGATGATTTGTGCATAAAAAAAATAATAATGGGTGGGCATCTGCCTTTAGCTCAGGCATATTAAGAGCTCAGAAGTGGCATTGCTATTCTTACAAAAAATTAAAAACACACACACACACACACACACAAAACAAACAAACAAACAAACAAAAAAAAAAAACGAGGTCACCAAAAATGGTGGAATAGGTACATCCAGGGCTCTACCTCCACAAAAACAACTTATAATGTGGAAAACTGTCAGAATCAACTTTCCGGGAACTCTGGAACTAGTCAAAAACTTACACTAAACAAGGGAGAGCTTAATGAAGAAAGAAGCTGCTGTAATTGTAGTAAGAGAAGATTTAGGGTATTTGAAATTGCTTGCTTTCTATCCCAGCCCCCTATTCACCAAATTGGTGGCAGCTGTGAAGATGCCAGCCTACACTCCTGGTAGAGGATGCTTGTGTCAAAGGAAATAACATTGACCTTATTCTTAAAGAACTGGGCATGTGTACTTCAACCTGATTGGTGGCTCCCTAAAGAGAGGTCATAGGGCTTGGGTTTTTTTTTCCCCCAATTTCAAGTATTCCAAGGGCTGAGGAAGCTTACAAGGTAATGTTTGCTAAAAGCATTTCAAGGTAAAGGTATTGGTCACTGCACCCTACATCAAAGGATATCAGTTGGATCAAGCACTAAATGGGCTGAAATATATGGGAAGAATAAGTTTGGGAAAGGAGACACATGAGGGAATAAGGGCTTTTAAAAATTCCTGGGTATACCAACAAAACAAGGCCATGCACATGCCCAGGTTCAACACCTGTCCGGAAAAGTCCTGAGAGAACCCTGAGCTTTCACCACTGATTGATCTTCAAGACTCCCAAGCAAGTAGGAAGTTAAGGTCAAAGCACATTGTGAACAGCCTGGCTAAACATTAAAGGACTATCCCAGAAAAGAGCCAATCAATAAAATTTGGGAGAATATTACTTTCTTTTTCTTTTCTTGGCTCCCAGCATTTAAAGGAAAGCCCTGTCTGGCCAGTGTGTCTCAGTGGTTGAGTGTCAACCTAGGAACCAGGAGGTCACAGTTTGATTCCTGGTCAGGGCACATGCCTGGGTTGTGAGCTCAATCCCTGGTGGGAGTCATGCAGAAGGCAGCTGATCAATGATCCTCTCTCCTCATTGGTGTTTTTATCCCTCACTCTCTCCCTTCCTCTCTGAAATCAGTTACATATATATGGAAAGCCCTGTTAAAACACTAGCTGACCACTAAGATAATGAAACAGACTTGAATCGCCACATATGACATAGGATATAGACTTTAAACATATAGTTTAGAAAAGCCACTAAACAAACAATAATCACAACAAGCAGCAACAACAAATCCTGGAGAAGAATCTGGACTTTCAGAATTTCAACTTATTCAAAATATACAGTTTTCAACAAAAAGTTATGAATCCTTCAAAAAAAAACCAAGAAAATATGATCCATATACAGGAAATATTCTACCTATTTTCAAGGCATTAGGGGCGGTGGGGAAGCAGGAAGAAAGAAAACAGGGCTTTTGGAAATGCATCTATACTAATAAAAGGGTAATATGCTAATTAGACTGCATAGACCGGACATCTTCTGGTCGTCCTTCTGGACAAAGCCACGGTGGCTGCAAGGGCCAACAAGGGCCAGCAGTCGCAGCGACAGGCAGTGGCAGCAGCAGCAGGGTGATGGGGGCAGCACCTTCCCCTGATCAGCCTGGTCACCTTCCACAGAGAGATGCCAGAGGCAGCAACAGTGGCAAGGGGGTCACCTCTCTCAGAGGGAGGCCAGACTGTGGCTTAGCCCTGCTCCCCACAAATATGTTTTTATTGATTTTTAGAGAGAGAGGAAGGTAGAGAGGAAGAGAGAGGAACATCGATGTAAGAGAGAAACATTGATCTGTTGCCTCCCATACATACTCTGACCAGGAATTGAACTCAAAACTTAGATATGTGGCCTGACCTGGAATCAAACCTACAACCTTTTTGGTGTGCAGGATGAAGCTCCAACCAACTGAGCCACTCAGCCAAGGCCATATACAATTTTATAAAAATAAAATTTGAACTATACTGTTAGTGTTATTCTGTGGCCTGATTTTTTTGTTAGTTTGTTGTTGTTTTTTTGTCTCTCTGTACATTGTTATATCCTTGGGGTAATCATGTAAAAGTTTATCAAAACATTATCCTATATAATAAAGAGGTAATATGCAAATTGACCATCACTCTAACACACAAGATGGCTACCCCCATGTGGTCAAAGATGGCTGCCACAAGATGGTCTGCAGGGGAGGGCAGTTGTGGGCAATCAGGCCAGCAGGGGAGGGCAGTTGGAAGGGACCAAGCCTGCAGGGGCAGGCAGTTAGGGATGACTGGGCCAGCAGAAGAGGGCAGTTGGGGGCAACCAGGCCTGCAGGGGAGGACAGTTGTGGGGGACCAGGCCTGCAGGAGGGGGCAGTTGGGGATAACCAGGCCAGTAGGGAAGGGCAGTTAGGGGCAAACCAGGCTGACAGGGGAGGGCAGTTGGGGGGGACCAGGCCTGTAGCAGGCGGAAGATGGGGGTGATCAGGTCTGCAGGGGAGGACAGTTGGGGGGGACCAGGCTAGCAGGGGAGGGCAGTTGGGGGTGACTAGGCTGGCAAGGGAGGGAAGTTAGGGGCAATTGGGCCAGCAGGGGAGGACAGTTAGAGGCAATAAGGCTGGCAAATGAGGGAAGTTAGGGGTAACCAGGCCTGCAGGGAAGGGCAGTTGAGAGTGATCAGGCTGGTAGGGGAAAGCAGTTAGGGGCTATCAGGCCAGCAGGGGAGCAGTTAGGTGTCGATCAGGCTGGCAGGGGAGTGTTTAGGGGCTAATCAGGCAGGCAGGCAGGTGAGCAGTTGTGAGCCAGCAGTCCTGGATTGTGAGAGGGATGTCTGACTGCCCATTTACCCCTAAACGGTCAGTCAGACATCCCTTGTGGGGGTCCCAGATTGGAGAGGGTGCAGGCTGGGCTGACGGACACACATACACGTGCTAGATTTTCATGCATCAGGCCTCTAGTAGATGTATAAACATGACCTAGTTTAGTTTATCTTCTTTGCACAGCTGTTTCATTAACTACAATCAGCCCTTTAATGATATATACCATATGTGTCAATGGAATGGTCATCTCTGGTTTGAATTTTGGCAGCTAGTCTTCTGGCTTTTAGTTTTACTCTCATCTAATCTTTCACACAAACATGAAAATGATCCTCCTGAAATAGCCCTAACAATGTCACTTCTCTGCTACAGTCTGGTCTCCCTCTGCAGAAGGCGGCCAGGTTGATCAGGGGTAGGTGCCATCCCCATCATACCACTACTGCTGCCACTGCCAGGCCTCCTCAGCCCTCACAGCTGCTGTGGCTTTGTCCAGAAGGATGTCTGGTTTATCTGGTCTAATTAGCATATTACCCTTTTATTAGTATAGATCAGTGGTTGGCAAACTGCGGCTCGCGAGCCAGCCGCAGTTTACCGTTCTGTTGACTAATGAGTTTGCCGATCACTGGTATAGATTATTCCATTTATATGTCATTTTCAAAAAGACAAAATTATAGGTACAAAGAAAAGATCAATGGTTGCCAGGGGTTAGGGATGTCAGGGAAGGTGTAACTATAAAGAGGTACTATTCCTTGCTGGCATGGTTCAGTGATTGATCACAGACCTATGAATCAAAAGGTCATGGTTAAATTCCTGGTCAGAGCATATGCCCAGGTTACAGGCTAGATCCCCAGTAGGGAGCATGCAGGAAGCAACCCATACGTGATTCTCTCTTATCATTGATGTTTCTAACTCTCTTTCCCTCTCCCTTCCTCTCTCTAAAATCAATAAAAAGAAGAGGTACTACAAGAAAATTTATTGGAATTGTTCTTTGTCCTGATTGAAGTGGTGGTTGCATAAATCTATAAATGTGTTAAATTTCATACATTACCCCCAAATGTCAATTTTTCTGTAATTTTAAAAATTCTTTATTGTTTAAAGTATTAAATATAATACTACATGTCTCTCTTTTCCCCCAAATTGACCTCTCCTAGGCCACCCCCATCCCCCCAAGCATACCTTCATCACCCTAGTGTCTGTGTCCATTGGTTATACTTATATGCATGCATACAAGTCCCTTACCTCCACCCTCCCCTTACTTCCCTCTGAAGTTTGACAGTCTGTTCAATGTTTCTCTGCTCTGGATCTATTTATGTTAATCAGTTTTTTGTTGTTTATTATATTCCACAAATGAGTGAGATTATGGGATATTTATCTTTCTCTGACTGGCTTATCTCTTTTAGCATAATGCTCTCCATGTCCATCCATGCTGTTGTGAATGGTAAGAGTTTTTTTTTTACAACAGCATATTATTCCATTGTGTAAATGTACCAGAATACTATGCTGCTATGAAAATTTTTTTCTGTAATTTTTGAAAAAGTCTTCGATGGCTCCTCATTGCCTATAGATTCAAATTCAGGATTATTGGCTAATTACATAAAGCCCTCCACAATTGCCTCGCTGTCTACCTTTCTAAACTCATCTCCCATGAAGACTCACCCCAAATATACACTATATTCCAGCCATACTGTAGCTATTTGCTTTTAAGTGAACATATGTCATAGACCCTGACACCTCCATGTCTTTGCTTGTCATATTTCCTCTGTTAAAATTCACCCTTACCCACCACCAATAGCAATTCTATTTATCCTTCAAGGCTTAGTTCAAACCTTACATCTTCTGCAGACCTCAGCTCCTCAGTCAGAACTGAATCTCTTTCCTTAGTGCTCCACAGAACTCTGCTTTTATCTCATTGACTGATACTACTGGATATTACAGGACAAGCCCAAGCAGAAGCAAGCTTCAATAATTATGCAATAAAAACCCTAAACACACTCATAAGTATTCACTTAGCACAAAGCATTTGCATTCCTTCTGTTCCTTTCTCAGCACCCAATGCCCCACTGGCTTCCAGGCCAGGCTATACCTGTAGAATTATTTTTTTTATTGTTTAAAATATTACAAATAGTAGTAATATTATCCTCCATTGACCTTACTCCCGCCTCCCCTACCCTTGTCACATGCCCTCCCCCTACTTCCCCAGTGTCGTGCGTCCATTTATACCTGTAGACTTTGAATTTGCCCTGTTTTTTACCTTCTCAATTTTCAAACCCCAGCTTCAACTTCATTCTCAATTAAATGAGTTCCAGTTTTTCTTCTTTAGCTCTGAATTCCCAACTTGGCCTCCTATGCATTGTTCTTCCATGCCACTCCCGGGGACATTCTCGTTTTCTGACCTGGCTATGCCTGTTCAATCCCACGCTCCTGGCTGGAAGACAAGGGAGCTTACCTAGCAGGTGTGGGTATGCGGGGCTGAGGCTGGAAGGAGGAATGTCTCATTGGCAAGTGAGCCAATCCAATGAGGAAGACCAAATTGAAAGTCAAATGTGGTATGCAGAGGGTGGTAAACAACAGTAGCAGTGCCAAGTAGTTCAAGTAAACAAGGAGGAACTGGAGCCCAAAGCCAAGAATATGAGCACATGGAGAGCAGAGAACCATGTAACAGGCTAAGCCATATGTTTTTTTGGGGTAAATATTAGTGGTGGGGCCATTTGTTTATTCCCCTCTGTGTTATGTGTGAATCAGCTTGTTCCATTAAAAAAAATCCAAAGATGAGTATAGAATACCCACTGACTTCAGTCCTACTCAGTCCAGACTATGGGAGGCAGCATGGTAGAATGTAAAGAATCTGAACTTTGGACTCTGAAAGACCAGGATTTAAATTCTGGCTCTTCCCTTAATAGTTTTGTGACCTTGGACAGTTCACTCTCAGATTCAGCTTCATCATATGAGAAATAGAGATAGCATTTACCTCTGAGAATCACTGTGATAATGAAGTGAAATTATATAAAGAATCCAACAGGGACCTTGGTATCTAATAACCACTCAATAGATGACAAGCCCCCTTTCTTCAAGGGCACCTATCATAATTTGACTTATATTTGTAGTCAGTTATATGCAGTACATGTCTCTCCCTATCCAAATCTTAAACTTGTTGAGGACAGACTCTCTGTGAATCATTTTCACATATATTTACTTAAAAACATTTTTATTTTTCAATTACAGTTGACATTCAGTATTATATTAGTTTCAGGTGTTCAGCATAGCAGTTAGACAAGTATTTAATGTACAAAGTGATCCCTCATAAGTTCAGTACCCACCTGGCACCATACATAGGTAATACAATAATTAATAATATTGTAATATTATCTTTATGTTGTATTTTACATCTCCACGACTATTTTATAACTGCCAATTTGCACTTCTTAATCCCATCACTTTTTCCACTCAGCCCCTTAACTGCTCTCCCCTATGACAACCATCAATTGTTCTCTGTACCTGTGAGCCTATTTCTGTTTTGTTTGTTTTGTTTATTAGATTTCACACATAAGTAAAATCATATGGTATTTGTCTTTCTCTGTCTGAGTTATTTCACTAAGCATAATACCCTTTAGGTCTATTCATGCCGTCACAAACGGTAAGATTTCATTCTTTTTTATCGTCCAGTCATATTCCATCCTATATAATAAAGAGGTAATATGCAAATTAACCCTCACACCGTAATGCCATCACAAGATGGCAGGATGCACAGCAGGGGTGGGTCCAGCTGCTCTGTGTGCCTGCCACTGGAATTCCCTCAGTTCCACCAGGGGGAAGGTCCCAGCTGCTGCTCCACGTGGCTTCCACTGGGGTTCCCTCAGCCCCAAGTGCCATGGGGACAGCTCTACAGGGGCTCCATGCGGCTTGATATTGCCTCCGTCCATCTGTGTGGGCGCAGGCAGGTCTAGATCTTGGGGATTTTCAGGCACATGCAAGTGGGCAGGGACTGGGTCTCCTGGTGCAGGCGGACTTGACAATGTGTTCCTGTGGGAACCAGCCCAGACTCTGACAACAGGGAGGAGGGAGTCCCATCCCCCACAGAATCAGCCAGAATCAGCCATTGGTCAGCCAGCTCTCAGTGATCTGACAGCCAGTACTCTCATTCACCTGCATTCCAGACCCTGACGGCAGGAATATGTCTAAAGAGCAACTATTGACACAATGTACCTCTACAGTAGGAAGAAGCCAGCCTCACTGACAGAAAATGTCTGAAGACCAACATGCCTCTGAAGCTGAAATAAGGCAGCATTGGCAACAGAATATATTTGAAGAGCAACTATTGGCACAACATAGCTCTGCAGCCAAAAGAAGCTGGAGTCATTGACAGAAAATGTCTGAAGAGCAACGTGCCTCTGAAACTGAAAGAAGGCAGACAATGACAAAATATATCTAAAGAACAGTCATCAACAAGTACCACCAATACTGGTAGGAATTGCCTTCTCAGCAAAAATGGAGTACATGAGGATGCAATTCTCGAACATAGTTGTGGTGGAATGACTGCTAGATGTCAAGTTTGCCTATCACAAAATTTCTCTGATGAAAAACCATCTGATGGAAAATTTACTCAATATTGTAACAAAGGTAAAGTTTGTCCAAATGATATACATTTTCCAGAATACCTGGCTTATTTAAAAAGATTAATGACAAACAAATATTCTGACAGTAAAAATTTCATGGAAAATATTTGTTCCATAAATAGTTCTTTTGCTTTTGTTTCAATGGGTGCAAATATTGCATCACCATCCGGATATGGGCCATACTGTTTTAGAATACACGGACAAGTTTATCACCATACTGGAACTTTTACATCCTTTTGGTGGTGTTTCTTGGAATTTTGCAAAACTCTACATTTTAGATACAGCTGAAGCCACAAGTAAAAGATTAGCAATGCCAAAAAACCAGGGCTGCTCAGAAAGACCCATGATCAACATCAACAACCTCATGCATGAAATAAATGAATTAACAAAATTGTACAAGATGCTACATGAGGCAGAAAATGAAGCCCAATATGAAGCAGCAGAAAAAGGCATTGTTCCCACGGAAGCAACAATGGCGATTAAATGCGATCATAACAGTGATCAGGTAGATATAACTCTTCCATGTAACTGAGGTAGCCATATTCAGAAACAAAGATGGAGAACCACCTTTTGAAAGGGACTTGCCAATTCATTGTAAACCAGATCCCAATAATCTGAATGCCACTAAAATGAAACAAATCAGTATTGTTTCCTACATTAGATGCAATGACATATCCTATTCTTTTTCCACATGGTGAAAAAGGCTGGGGAACGGATATTGCATTAAGATTCAGAGACAACAGTGTAATCGACAATGATACTAGACAAAATGTAAGGACATGAGTCACACAAATGCAGTATTATGGATTTCATCTCTGTGAGGGACACATTCAATCCTATTTTAAATGCAGAAAAATTAACTCCATAGTTTATTGTGGATTCATATTAAAAATGGAGGCCAATTAGATAAATTCCATTAAAGCAAAGCAATCTAAGTTGAGAGTTGAAAAATATAGTGGTTTGATGGATTATCTCACATCTAGATCTGAAAGTGACAATGTGCCAATTGGTAAAATGATAATACTTCCATCATCTTTTGAGGGTAGTCCCAGAAACATGCAGCAGTAATATCAGGATGCTATGGCAATTGTAATAAAGTATGGCAAGCCTAATTTATTTATAATCATGATATGCAACCCCAAATTGGCAGATATTACAATCAATTTACAATGCTGGTAAAAAATTAAAAACAGACCTGACTTGGTAGCCAGATTTTTTAATATTAAGCTGCGGCCACGGAGTGAGCAGAGGGGAGACTGACTTGGATTTCCCAGTGATGGAGGAAGTCAAGCTTTCCACATACCTTGGTGGGCCCAGGCCTCCACTCAAGTCTACAAAGTTTCAATTATAGTAGATAAATAAATCCCAACAAAAATGATGGCAGCCACAGAGCTGAAGAGAGAAGGAGACTATGGTTGCCCCTGGTGATGGAGGAAGCCAAGCTTTGCACACACTCTGGCCTGTCTTGGCCTCTGCTTAAGGCTACAAAGTTTCAATTGTAGAAGATAAATAAATCTCAGATCATAGGGCCTCTGCTTGGGTCGCCAGAAGGCATGGCCAGCCTGCAAACCACCACAGGCCCCTTGCCCAGGCCACCACATGCCCCAAGGGAATCCCCACCCTGATCTGGGACACCCTTCAGGGCAAACCAGCTGGCCCCCACCCATTCACCAGGCCTCTATCCTATCTAATAAAAGAGTAGTATGAAGATTGACCATCACTCCAACACACAAGATGGCTGCCCCCATGTGGTCAAAGATCCTGCCTTCATGTGGACTCAAGATGGCCACCACAAGAAGGCCAGCAGGGAAGGGCAGTTGGGGGCAATCAAGCCTGCAGGGGAGGGCAATTAGGGTGACCAGGCCACCAGAGAAGGGAAGTTGGGGGTGACTGGGCCTAAATGGGCAGTCGGACATCCCTCAAGGTGTCCCAGATTGGAGAGGATGCAGACTGGGCTGAGGGACACCTCCCCTACTCCATGCACTGAATTTCGTGTACTGGGCCTCTAGTTATTAATAAGTATGTACTGATTGCCATTTTATTGTTTTCTGATTGTTTTTATAGTTCTTCCCTATTCCTTTTGGATTCTCTTCTCTTGTATGTTGATGACTTTCTGTAGTATTGTTTTTGGATTTCTTTCTCTTTATTTCTTAACTTTCTCTTGTAGATTTTGGGTTTGTGGTTACCATGTGCTTTCATATATGCCAAAAAAACTGTTTATAGCAGTCTATTTTAAGTTAATGGTCACTCAAGTTTGAACACATTTTAAAATCACTACCATTTTTACTCACTCTTCCATGTTTATGTTTTGTCATTTCTTTTTACTTCTTTTGTATCTACCCTGTAATTTACTGTTGTAATTACACAGTCTTCCTACTTTTGCCTTTTGAATTTTGTACTAGTTTGTTTGATCCACTGCTTTTATTATCTGTTGGCCTTTGTAACTGAGAATTTCTTTTCTTTGCAATATTTAATTATTATTTTTTTTTATCTTCTTAAAAGTCTCTTTAACATTCCTTGTAATACTGATTTGGTGGGGATGAAGTCCTTCAGCTTTTTCTTTTTTGGGAAAACTTTACCTCTTCTTCAATTCTAAATGATAGCTTTGCTAGGTAGAGTAATCTTGGTTATAGGTCCTTGCTTTTCATTACTTTGAATATTTTTTTGCCACTCCCTTTTGGCCTGCAAAGTTTCTGTTGAGGAATCAGATGACAGTCTTATGAGAGTTCCTTTGTATGTAACTAACTGCTTTTTTCTTGCTACTTTTAAGATTCACCTTTTGCATTTTAATTATGATGTGTCTTACTGTGGGCCTCTTTGGGTTCATCTTGTTTGAGACTCTGCACTTCCTGGATTTGTATGTCTATTTCCTTCATAGGTTAGGAAAGTTTTCAATAATTTGTTTAAATATGTTTTCCATTTCTTGCTCTCTCTTCTTGTTCTGGTATCCCAATGATGTGAACGTTGTTATACTTGATAATTTCTCGAGGTGCCTTAAACTCTCCTAATTTTTTAAATTATTTTTCTTTTTTGCTGATGTGATTGGGTGTTTTCCACTACCTTGTCCTCCAAATCACTGATTCAGTCCTCTGCTTCATCTAATCTGCTGTTGATTCCATCTTATGTATTCTTCATTTCAGTTATAGTAATATTCATTTCTGACTGCTTTATGTTCCCTATCTCCTTTTTTTACTTTTTAAAAATCTCTTTGTTGAAGTGCTCACTGAGATCATCTATGCTTCCCCTAAGTTCATTCATTAGTCTTATAATCAGTGTTTTGAACTCTATATATGTTAGATTTCTGGCCTCCATTTGCTTAGTTCTTTTCCTGGAATATTGTTCTGTTCTCCCATTTGGGACAGGTTTCTTTGTCTTATTTGGCTGCCTTTCTGTGTTTGTGTCTATATATTAAATATGCTACATCTCTTCCAGTCTTGGCAGGGTAGCCTTATGTAATACCTGTCTTGTGGGGCAAATATGCAGCCTCCCTTATCACCTGAACTGTGTACATAGAGTGGGTTGTGTGTGCCCTCCTGTTACAGTTGAGCACCTTGGTGGGTGAGATTGATCCTTAGGCTGTCTGTGAGAACTGGCCGTTACTACAGTGGATAAGCTGTTGTGCAGGGGCTGACCCCATGGAATGGGATTCACTTTCACTAGGCTATAGTGCCTGCTGAGTCTCCACTTTGAGTGTGTATGGCACTAATTGAGTGGTGCTCTGGTGTGGTCTGAAACTAGATACCATGTGTATTGGTTCTGGGGCCTCTCAGGAGGGGCTCCAGTGTAGAAGCAGGTCATCCACTGCCTGTGCCCAGCCCAGGGACACCTGCTAGGAGCCACCAATTGATCTGTGGTTGGTAGCTGCCTATCCTTGGCTTGGAGATACCTGGGGGTGGTTATGCTGTGAACCAAGGCTGACTGCCACTAGTACCTGGCTTGGGGCTGCTTAGCAAGAGGGATAGAGCATGCCAAGGCCAACTGCTGCTTGATTGGGGTTTGTGAACTTTTGAGAGATTTTAGAAAAGTCAGCAGTGTGGGCCTACGTCAGCAGCTTATATAGATTACCCTCTATTATTATGATGTACTATTTCAGTTCATCTTGTTATTGTCCCCAAATAAGTCATTACTATTGTTATTTTATATTGTCAATGTTTGTTTCTACATATATTTACTTTTTATATTTTTGTTAAATTTGTAGTTTATTGTGGTGACATTGGTTAATAAATGATACAGATCTCAAGTGTACAATTATATAATACATCATCTGTATATTGTATTGTGTGTTTACCACCCAAACTCAAGTCTCTTTTCATCACCATTTATTCCCCTCCTTACCCTCTCCTACTTCATCCCACCCTCCTTCCCTCTGGTAATCACCATACTGTTACCCGTGTATGCGCGCGCGTGTGTGTGTATTTGCTTAATCCTGTCACCTTTTTCACCCAGACTCCCAAACCCCCTCCACTCTGACAACTGTCAGTCTATTATTTTTATCTATGAGTCTGTTTATATTTTGTTCATTAGATTCCACATATGAGTGAAATCATATGGTATTTGTCTTTCTCTAACTTGCTTATTTCACTTGCACATATTTACTTTTTGAAGTAATATATTTTTCTGATTACAAATATTATGTAACATTACACCAAATTTAAATATTGTAAAATACTTAACACTGAAGATATCCCTAATAATCTACCCCATCTCCCCAACTAGAGAACTATAAAGAGTTTGGGGCATTCTTTGTCAGCTCCCTTCAACATCATATTGTTGTTTTTATAAAAGTGGGTCATTATTAAAGTATGATTCTCTAAATGGTTATTGTTTTTTCATTTCATATAAATAGAGTGAGCAGGTGTCAAAGTTTAATTTTAACTCATGAAGGAGCAAACCAGCAGGGTGGCAAAATTAACTCAAAAGAGAATATGAGAACTGGTATTTTATAGTCAGTTAAAAAAAAAAGCAAAGCTAAAATACTATTGCTAAATTAAAATCAAAGCTGATTAATGTTGCATAAGGTAACAAGAACCCAAATTGTGGAGTCTTCTTTAGGTGGAAAGAAAAGAATATCATTGCATCTTGTCAGTTTTACAGAATTGTAAGATGACTGGACCTTAAATAATGTGTTAAATTATAATTCTCTAAACCTAGAGAATCAAATGACACTCAGAGAGGTCTGTTAGAAAATGTTCTTAATGGGACATTAAGTAATCATCTATTCCCTTTGTATTAATTTCCCAGCACTGCTATAATACATTTCCATATACAGTACTAGTAGGTTTTTTTTTATTGTTTAGAGCAGGAATCCCCACTTTTATTTTTATTTTTTTTCCAGTTTAATGTTTTGATTTATTTATTTATTTATTTATTTATTTATTTATTTATTTTTCCTATTGTCCTCCCCACACCCGCGTATATGCCCTCATCTGTCTCTTTCTACCCCCCTCCAATTGCCCTGTATCCAGTGGCTATGCCTACACACATGCATACAAGTCCTTCCATTGATCTCCTACAGGCCCCTCCCCCACAACCTCCCCTACCTTCCCACTGTAGCAGGACAGTCTGTTCAATGCTCCTTTGCCTCTGTATCTGCTCCCCCCCCCATCTGATTCTTGTCTTTAAAAACATCTTGCCCCTGTAGGCTAGAAATAGACACACCAGAGCAAAAGAAAAATGATTGAGTCCCAATTTCAATGTCCGATAGCTTTGAGTCCCACTTTCAATGTCCAACAGTTCCTTATGTGTACATGTCATCAGTGGTATCTGGATAGTGGACAAATGGTGGCAATGCCGGTCTGACCCTCTCTGGTTTGGTCCTAGGCATCCTGTAGCGATGCACAGCTGCTAACTCTTCGCATGGCAAGGCATAGTCAGAGTCTTCCATCCCTGGACTGTTTCTCCTCTTGCTTTCGTGGTTGGCGCAGATCTGTCAGTTCCTCTCTGTTGCAGGAGCCCACTTGGTCTTGGAGTTGTTTTCTGAAAGTATATAAACATATTATGGCCGAAACCTTTTTGGCTCAGTGGATAGAGCATTGGTCTGCAGACTAAAAGGTCCCAGGTTCCATTCCGGTCAAGGGCATGTACCTTGGTTGAGGGCACATCATAGGGGGCGTGCGGGAGGCAGCTGATTGATGTTTCTCTCTCATTGATGTCTCTAACTCTCTATCCATCTTCGTTCCTCTCTGTAAAAAATCAATAAAAAATTAATAAAATAAACATATTATGGACCAAGATTTAATAAAGGAATCTTTTCCATAAAATTGACTTGGGGTCCTCTTTATTTTTGCCTACTAGCTTTTCCTTTGGCTTATTTTGACACCATGTGTGTTTTTCATGGGTGTCTTGCTGTTAGTATTACAAATGGAAATTAATTTTCTAAAGTGAAAATTTTCTAGATGTAATTTACTTACCAGATATTTTTCCTTACATGATATTATCCTACTTCCCCCTCCCAATTTTTTGATTAATGGAGAACTTGGTAAAAATTTTTAATCCAATCTTGATAACTTTAAATTTTATTTTTTTTGCACACAAATATGCCTGCTTTATGTTCATTATATATTAAGCAATTTTACCATGAGATGAGCTATCAATAGAAATTTTAATTAATACTTTAGAAACAGCTTTTTGCCCAGTACACTTAAATTTTATTGGGTGTTCACTTATTTCAGATAGCCAATTTAAATTAATCTGAAAGCTTGATAACACTTTTATGTCAAATTTAATACTCTACCAACAACCTTAGATTACCCTGTAATATATTAGTGGAAAGGTTTATTTGCATTGAGTAGGCACTGAGCATTCCTAGTGCTAGGCTGGATTTAGATATAGGGCAGCTGCTATTGGCATGTTTCTGTCTGTTACCTGGGTCCTGATCTGTGCTGAGCATGGGAAGCAAGGTATCCATGGAGCAGGAGATCTCCTTCAGAAGGGGTGAAGGTTCAGACCCCTGCAAGGTTGCAGGGGGGTGAGGGTCTGTGCCCCACCTCTGTTGATCCCCAAGTTCTCTCCTGATGGCCCCTCTGCAACTGTGCCTGTCTCAGGTTGTTCCTTCCCTGAGGAATCTTACCCGTTTCTGGCTAAGCAGTCATCCTCCCGGGCCAACCAAGGTATTGTGAGGTTCAGTTTTATCTCCATGGTAGCCTATGCCACCGTGGCCTCCATGCCCAGCACCTGCCTTGGGGATTCCCTCACCTGCTGGCGCCCTCCCCCCCCCCCCCCGCCAACTG